>JANIWU010000019.1:0-136354 GCA_030705145.1 Hagleromyces aurorensis | reverse complement strand
GTGAAAAAAAAAAAATGAATTGGGTAACGAATCCAACTGTCCAGAGGCTGACTTGTCTGGTTACACCCATGACGGTTCTTTCCAACAATACGCTACCGCTGATGCTGTTCAAGCTGCCAAGATCCCACAAGGTACTGACTTGGCTGAAGTTGCTCCAGTTCTATGTGCTGGTATCACTGTCTACAAGGCTTTGAAGTCCGCTAACTTGAGCGCCGGTGAATGGGTTGCCATCTCTGGTGCCTGTGGTGGTCTAGGTTCTCTAGCTATCCAATACGCTAAGGCTATGGGTTACCGTGTCTTGGGTATTGACGGTGGTGCTGAGAAGGCTCAAATGTTCAAGGAACTAGGTGGTGAATACTTCATTGACTTCACCAAGACCAAGGACATTGTCGCTGAAGTCGTCAAGGCTACCAACGGTGGTGCTCATGGTGTTATTAACGTCTCTGTCTCTGAGGCTGCCATTGAAGCTTCTACCTGGTACACCAGAGCCAACGGTACCGTCGTTTTGGTCGGTCTACCAGCTGGTGCCAAGTGTAAGTCTGAAGTCTTCAACCAAGTTGTTAAGTCTATCTCCATTGTCGGTTCTTACGTCGGTAACAGAGCTGACACCAGAGAGGCTTTGGACTTCTTCTGCAGAGGTTTGGTCAAGTCTCCAATCAAGGTTGTTCCATTGTCCACTCTACCAGAGATTTACGAGAAGATGGAGAAGGGTCAAATCGTCGGTAGATACGTTGTTGACACTGCCAACTAAACGGATTTGGGTTAATATTTTTCCATACCTTTTATGTTAACAGTGAACATACTGCCTTAGTATTGAAATCATTCGATTTAACGGAATAATGATAAATGTTATTTTACGGATATAGATTCTGAACTATATATAACGACTATTTTAAGATAGAATTTTTCTGAGAAGACGACGCTTTATATACCTTTGGTAGCATACGTAAAGGGGATGCTCGTCAACTTAATGGTTAATGGTTAGTACCCACAAGGTTCTTTAAAAACGTGAACGAATTCCTTTTACCGTTATTTTAACTGAACACCCTACATCGGAGCAACCTTGTAGGTAAACGTTTAAGTTCAAATAGTTATCTAACCATCTCAGAACTTGTAGAAGCTGGCTTAGAGAGCGAAATTTACACCCTAAACATGAAAGCTATGAATTGGTTCCCTATAATTTTTTACTATTTATCGCATAACAATTTAATTACGCGAGGGAACTGCTGTACAAATTGAAGTACGTGTTTATTATTTCCAATAGACGAACCATAAACATTTAAACGAGATTTGTCCCCCAGAGAGCATGGCGCTCACATATTTCACTTCTTGATTATAGTTTTACCTTATGTAAAGGAGCATTAGATGAATCACACAAAGGGGCTCCAATTCCGAATCCTTAAACTGATTCTCTCTGTTTTCCTCTGCTCAAGTAGTTTCTATACTTTGCAAGATATTGAATAAAATTGAAAAGGAGCAAATACTATTACAGACAATATTTGCACAAACTGATAATAGAGTAATTTTCATTTACGCCATAGCAACCTACTATGCATATTTAGTCAGTAATGATGATACTTCATAGTATAATCATTTTCGTAGATTGTATTTTTTCGTCAAAACGGATTCTAAATTGAAATTTGTAGTGAAGTTAATCTCTAATGAACCGAATTGACAAAAAAGGCAGAAAAACCAAAACTCACAAGCCTCAAAACCATATATCATCATCACTCAAAGCGGTTTACCTCTTTACACAATATCTTATAGATGTTTTGTAAAACATTGTTTATATCTCGTGGTTTCATGAGACGGCCTTGTTTGGGCAGATCTTTCTTCTCTAGTAAAGTGGTAGAAAGAGAGGCAAGAAATCAAACTTTGAGAACCGTACCGAAACTAACTACGTTTTATTCAGCAAATCCTCCACATGAATATCATGTTGATCGCTTAGATACCTTGCTAAGGAAATACATAAAGCTGCCCCTACAGATGAATTTAGCTTTGCAAAAGGAAAGACCGGCTTGGCTATCTTTTGATGACTACGCTCTAATAGGTGGCGGTACCAGATTGAAACCTATTCAATATTCTCAGCTAATATCAACACTAAACAAATTGTATAACATTGACCCTCAGTTGACCAACGATGAAATCAAAAAGGAGCTCGAGAAGTATTTCAAAAAATCAAAAATGCAGTCTAGTCCAACAAAGACCAAGACACTAGATGAATTTGGTAGAAGTATTGCAATTGGAAGAAGAAAGGCTGCTGTTGCAAAGGTTTATGTTGTTCGTGGTGATGGCAAAATTTTGGTGAACGGGCGCCAATTAAATGATTATTTTGTTAAAATGAAAGACAGAGCTTCCATCATGTATCCGTTAAATGTCATTGACAGTGTTGGAAAATATAATATCTTTGCCACCACTACAGGAGGGGGGCCAACTGGACAGGCAGAGGCGATAATGCATAGCATTGCAAAATCTTTAATAGTTTTCAATCCTCTTTTGAAACCTAGGCTGCGTAAAGCTGGATTGATGACTAGGGATTACAGACATGTTGAAAGAAAAAAGCCTGGTAAAAAGAAGGCAAGAAAAATGCCAACATGGGTTAAAAGATGATTTTTGTTTTTCCTGTTTTAAAACCCAAGAAAATACTAGCCCCACAAGTGCGCTGTTTATCTTTTTGATACTATATATATGGATCATCCACATATACCTATCCTACGTGTAAATATTTAGGGTTCCGTAAAACCATAGAGCCAACCAAAGAATTGAGTTATAAATAACATGCGGTTTTGATTACATGATTACAGGTTATGTTCTTCTTTCAACATCTCCTGTAGCTCTGGAGTTTTCCGCAGTAGCAGAAGTAAGTCCTCAACATTAACAACTTCTCTACCTGCATGTCTTGCAAAGGCTTCCAAGTCCTTTCCCATTTCTATTAGTTGCATATAACATAGTTCCACCAATGCATTCGTAAAACTTGCTTTGCATTTATAACCTAACGGCAGTTCGTCACTGATTTGTTGGTCAACAATGTACCAGAGCTTTCCCTTCAATTGGGATATCAGTTTTGACTGAGAATCATGATCATGTAAATCCATATTAATAGGCTGTTCGCTGCTATTTGATCCAATCTATAAAGTGTTATACACAGTCATTAATTTATGCATTATTGTTCGTTTCATCAGCGTTTTTATCTCTTGCATAAGTGACGTTTTATGTTATGTATCCAAGATTTTTAACTTATCAAATGACTTCAGACCTACTTTCCCACCTGTACTCAAAAGGTGAACCGAGCACAACGAAACATAACTTATAACAAAGGAAAAAAGTGGCAGATAGTTTCAAAACAAAAATCAAATATCACAATCTCTTAACCATTTTGAATTTGAATAAAGAACTGTTCTTAAGTTGAATTTCTCAACACCTAGTAGAATTTCACAAAAACCGCGCACTACAACCAACGTTTCAGTAGGGGGAGCATAGTTTAATCAAATAAAGGATAAAGGTGAGTACGAATTCAGAGCATTCGAACCTGTCAGTTTATTAGTAGAGTTTGTTAGTTAAAGTTTAGACAATGAATCAACACACAATTAGTTATGGCCTGCTGCCTCCTGGCGACCAATATTATCAAGATTCCCATATCTTACCAATAACGAAGATATTGATACCAAAGAACAGTGAGTTTGAGTATTTCTTAACCTGTGGGAGAGATGGATCAATTATAAAACACACACACAAGGAGGGCCTCTCTGTCAAAGGCACCAAAATTCATGCACACAGCGACTGGGTGAGTGGCATGATTGAGGTTTACGATGACAAATTTATATCAGTTAGCCACGACTTTTCAATTGTACTTTTGAAACTAAATTGTGCCGATGATACATGGGAAACTAAGATTGTTGGGGATCACGAAGATTACATCAAATGTATAGTAGAGATACCGACCAACTCTGATGCATTTGTATTCGCCACAGGTGGTCTTGACGGAAAAGTTAAAATATGGGAGCTTCTCGAGAATGATGATGTTAAATTGGTGTATGAATTCAGTAACGTTCAAAAAACTGATATGGGGTCTATTTATGCAATGGTTAGCTTAAACTATAATCCTAACCAACCATACGATTTAGTTGTTGGTGATTGCAATGGCAACCTTGTGTTTTATTCAGTGAACAATTTATCTGAATATACAAGAGTATCAAAGGCACACAAGACAAATATCAAAGTCTTAAAGTTAGTCAACAATGGGTCAATTCTGTTTAGCACAAGCTCTGATGGTCAAATTAACATTTGGAATGTTTCACAATCAAGTTCACCTCCTAACGTCTCTAATTCCTTCATGTGGGAACATTCAATTTGGTGTGTAGATGGTGAATATCTGGATGATTTACACATAGGGGATTCAAATGGCAGAATTATAAAAGCCAACTTTTCAGACTTGAACAATATTAAGCTGAAACTAATGTACGAACCGAACCTTTCTATTGCTTACAAAGGTTACTCAAATCGTCAGAATACAGGAAATATTGAAGATAATCGTAAACATGGTGGAATATTAGAAACTGTGCTATTACCGAACAATGTATTACTGTTTTCAATATCATTCAATTCTAATTTGAACTACTTGAATTTAAAAACACAGAAATTCACTATCATAGAGGGTGGATTTGCATTGACAAGAAGCTCCTTACTGACAAACAGAAGACATGTTATCACAGAAAACACAAAAGGTGAAATCCAGAGATGGGATATTGTATCATGTGAGCTGCTTGATACTTTTGATTCTAATATGGGAAACTTTGACCAGATTGTTAGTAAATACACATCAAAAGAGATCCTTTCGCATTGGTGTACGGTGTCAATAAAAGTTGGAAGGCTTTTTGTGAAACTAAACTCACGATTTTTAAGTACGGAGGTTTACGGATCTGCTTTGAGCAACTACAAGATAGTTAATGATATTGATCTTGATTTAGATGAAAGATATAACTTGGGAAAGATTGTTGTGAATTCTCTTTTCAATGAGTTTATGATTTATGAAATTGACAAAGACAGGAGTTACAGAAAGCAAGTTATCACTAGAAAGCGAGAAAATGTATTCAGACGCGATAGTACCCCCTCCATTTCACATTCTAGCCAAATCGATCTTTCCTTATCTGTTAATACAGATTCTAAGAATAAGAAGGACAAAAGGAAATCACATTTTCATAGATTCAACTCCAGCGGAAATACACCTGTTTTTGGCCCTATCAGTGGTATTTCTTCTCCAAAATCTGCTCCGGACACTCCACTATTCTCTTTGGATAAAAACATACCCACACTACCATTAGATGAGCAACCGTTAATATTACCACCAACTTCTGCTCCTAATAACTTTGGACAAGGAGGAAGTTCCATCCATCTGGATGGTACTGAGGAGTCTTTATTGTTGAAAAATTCTGAAAACCGAACATTAAGTTCTGGATCCCTAATAACAAGGAAATTAAGATTATTTAGAACACAATCAGGTAAGTCCAATGGTAATGTTATTACAGGGACAGATTCTGCGGCTACAACCGACTACGAGGACGCTGTGGGAGATGATGACAGACAGCTGTCGCAAGAGCCTGTCCCTTTAAATCCTACTCCTACCCCCTTTGATTACAATTACACTGTATCCTCAACACAGCAGTCTAGTGTTAAAGGATTATTCTCTGAACCTCCCAGAGCAACTTCAAATACTGGAGAGAATTCCAAAAAATCTGGAGAATTTATGAGTGACCTGATTGAACAAATGCACGAATCATACAGACAATATTACAACTATAATTCTACATCACTTAAATTATTATCCAAGAAATCACCTGTATCTCAGATTGTGCGTGATGAAAGTTCACCCATTATCTTTATCAGAAGTCGTGTGCGTTTGTTAGTACATAGGTGGCGCGAAGGCTCATGCGGAGATCAGGTATTATTTTCAACGATATTACCAGCACCAAGAATCACTACAGAGCTTGAAAGTACTTCCGATAAAAGTCAAGATGAGGATGAAGAAGAATATACACATGAGGAAAGCTATGCACGTTTCAGACATTCAGATGAATATGATTCACGAAGTTACAATTCAAAAGTTCAAATATTTAACCAGTTGGAAAACCACCTGCCTTATTGGTTTGCCAAAGTATTGTTGAAAGGTGCCATGAATGTAAAAGAACAACCAAAGTTGAATTTTATTATTACCCCGTGGCAGAACGATACAAAGAAGAAAGATTTGAACTCTGTTAGTAACGAACATGGTTATGCACAGAATGCCCATCACCATAGATTAAAGTTTGGTAAAATTAAATCGAATGATATGACACTTTCTTCAACAGATTTGCCAAAAGTAGCTGAAAATAACACAAAACTAATTGCTCCTGGAATGATTAAAGTCAAGAAGATCAAATTTTACATTGTGGATAGGTTCGAATCTAAAACACCGGAAATGAAGTCAAAAGTTGACCCCAGTGAATGGCTAGAGCTAATATGCAAAGGTCAAGTATTAGACAACGACATGACACTAAGTACAGTGAGGACTTTGTATTGGAAGTCGCAAGGTGATATTATATTTGAGTATAGACGGAAGCTCAATAACCATTCTCCTTTGAGTCGTGAGATAGAGGGATCCTAGTTTATAAAGCTCTCAAGTTACTGCGACAATGAAAGGACTATATAGCATATTTATCGTATTTAGTGACGTTTATGAAGTGAAATGAAATTTTTTTCGTATGTAAATGTAGAACTCAATAATAGATGAAAAATAAAGCTTGGGAAAGTCATCGGTTCGTTCTTCAAGCAATCAAATATATTTGGGAGGAGGCTCTACTCGTTGGTTGGTTTGGAGAAGAAGTGTAATAAATTGAATTTAATTTACCCTCAATTAAGCTTTTTAGTTGCACTCATCAGAAGAGATTATTATTTTAGTCGGAAAAATAGTAAGACTACTGGGAAGTGAGAAGACTATTTGAGAGTAGAACAACAATTTTTGAACTGCATAAATTTTGATCATAATGGACCAGGACAATGAGCGAAATATCTCGAGGGTATGGAGAGCCTTCAGAACAGTCAAAGAGATGGTGAGAGATAGAGGATACTTCATAGCTCAGACGGAACTTGATCTTTCGCTAGAAGATTTCAAAGTAAAATACTGTGATTCAATGGGAAGACCACAACGTAAAATGATGTCTTTTCAAGCAAATCCAAGTGAGGAAACGTTGGAGAAGTTTCCTGAATCAGGATCTTTATGGGTAGAATTTTGTGATGAGCCTTCTGTAGGCGTTAAGACAATGAAAAACTTTGTTATTCACATTCAAGAAAAGAATTTTCAAACAGGTATTTTCGTTTACCAAAATAACGTCACTCCAAGTGCAATGAAGTTGGTTCCATCCATTCCTCCAGCTACCATTGAAACCTTTCATGAAGGTTCATTGATCGTGAATATTACGCACCACGAATTGGTTCCAAAACATATCAAATTGAGTAACGAGGAGAAGAAAGAGCTACTCAAAAGGTACAGACTCAAAGAATCACAACTTCCTAGAATTCAAAGAGCAGACCCTGTAGCTTTGTATTTAGGGCTAAAACGAGGGGAGGTGGTCAAGATCATTAGAAAGAGTGAAACCTCTGGGCGTTATGCTAGTTACAGAATTTGCATGTAAGAAATATATAATTTTCCAAAGAACAGAACAATAGAGGTGCTACTTGATGATGCTAAAATGTCACCAGTGGACTTCATAAGGAATTGTACAATATCCCTAAAATTCTATTTGGTGGCTAGTTCAGCACAAATAATACTGTCTCTGGTGCCATGCCACCACTGAACACTACATAGTTCCACGGAGCCACTTGGTGACACCTGGACACCTTTCTCTCCTAAATAAACAGATCCAACAGTGACTATGAGACTATTCACAATCTCAGGACGTTGTAAAAGTGTATTCAAGACATTTGCACCCCCTTCAATCATCACTGATGATATATTAAAGTTTGTTTTCAATGTTTTGAGAAGATCTATCCATTCAAAACGATCATCAATAGTACTGCATTGTAAGTATGTCACATCTTGTTCCCTGTCATCTGGGTATGTCTTAACAACCACGATTGGAGGCTGCCCTTCGCCTGCTTTGTAAAGCTTTTGTAGTTTGGAGCCCTCATATTGCCATTTTCCACTTGGATCGACAATTATTGGCCTTGGTGTGTGTGCAAAACAATCAGAGCCCCACCTACAATTTAATCCAGGATCATCTGCCAATGCAGTACCCACTCCAATAAGAATCGCATCATGATGATATCGTAAATAATGTGTCATCGTCTTACTTTCTGAATGTGAAATTGTGGTTCTTATTCCAGGACCCTTGGAGATTCTTGAATCTAAGGATTGTGCGTAGGTAAGGGTCACAAAGGGAACTTCATTATGCTTTTCATTTGGCAAATATGGTTTTAGAAACTGTTGAAGACCTTCTCGTAATGGAACAAGCGACATCCTTTACTTATCTGCAAAAATTCTCTATTGACTTTTTCGATCATCTTTATATATTATATTTTACATTATAATATCAAAGTAATTACTATCAACAAATAACAGGTGTGATTCACTTCAAACCTCACAAAATTGAATATTCATTATCATCACTAACAATATCCGATTTTCGTTGCTGTGCAAATTTTACATTCCTAATAGGCCTTGGTTTGAATTCGTTCGAAAGTTTAGCGGCAGTGACGTACTTTTGTGATATCGTGTCACCTTCTGACACACTTATACTTGGAACATTTAAAGTGTCTATATTACTATTTTTCAATTTATTAGCTTCATATTCCTCTAAATGTAGTTGTTTTTCAAGTAATTTCTGTCTGTGACCAGAAATGCGTATTTCTTGTCTTTCTTCCCATTTTTGTGCTTCATCGTCTTCGTCAACACCGTCATTATCATCCAACAGCATGGCCTGTTTCAAAAGCTCTTTGTCCGTACTATAATTGGAATCAATCAATTTATCCATATCCAGCTGTAGATCAGAAACTAAGTTCTGATGCTTTAATTGATTGTCCTGAAGACTTTTATGCCTTTCGTTTATTTTAGATTGCCCATCATTCGGTTTAGGTTTTGTTTTGATATATACAGGTTTGTGCAACACCACATCTTCTTCATCACCTGAAGAGTAATCTTCTTCACTTTCTTGACTAGACTCACTCATCTCATCTTCGTTTGATTCACTACTTTTAGAAATGTTATTACCTTCTAAAGTGTTTGCCATATCCGTCTCTTGTACATTTTGTACATTCCGCATGCTCTTATCAGATTCATCACCTCCGGAGTTGGAGTTCTCGGTGGAGTCAGAACCGTTCTCTACATCATCTATCTTTCTTTTGAAATGCCTAATAACCATGGTAATCTAATTTGCTGGCCTTTAGTATGGTTTATTAGTTTATTCGATATTATTACTGATTAGTATATACTACTTTATTTATTGATAATGGCTCTTAGGTATTTATCATTTCTAAAAGTAGTTGAAACAAAACTTATAAAATTTTAATCTAAGACTACAATTTAGGAGATAATATTTTACCTAAATCTCCTACACCCAAGATATGTTCTCAATATATGAATTTATAGCCTGTCTTCGTTTTACTGTATGATCTTGGGGCACCTTATTGTGCATTTTAGGAGTAGGCAGAACACACCGTCAGGAAATATCAAATATTACAAGGTTGATAAGAAACAGAACAAATCAAAGTTAATTTTAAGCAGATCATCTATATGAAAAATGATAGTTAAACTGATTGGATCCAACTTTTCTGTGCATACCAATGAAACGGTTTAGCACCTATACTCAATATATATCCTTCCAACACTTTTCCGTAGTGAAAAAGTTGGAAAATTAGAAAGAGATATATAATAGCTATCTTCACTAGATTACTCAGCGTAATTCTCTATTATTTACAATTGGCTTAATGAACAGTTCAGTGATGGATACTTGATGATCAAACAAATCAGAAAACCATCGAATTTATGCCAAACACATCATACTTTATTAAGATAAGATAATTATCAATTCGGATTGATACTTATCTATCCGGATATCATTCGCCAACGATCTCAATACTAAAAGTTCATGACATTTTTATCTTGCCGTAATCTGACATATTTCCAGAGGCAGATTGTCAAGTGCAATTTAACTATAATATCAAAGCCATGCGAAATAATGACTAAAAACACTCGGATAGAAAAGAATAGGCAGAACACTCTGAAAGGAACACAAAAATGAAGTTGACTTATTTTTTAGTCAGTTTTATTTTTACGAATTTGGCTTCAACTGTGGCTGACAACGAAAATGTAGTGTTCGTTCAATCCATTGACCAATATTATGATACATGCAATAGAAATGATTCTTATACCATGGTGGAGTATACAACCAGTTGGTGTCATCATTGTAAAGAGTTGAAGCCCGTCTTCAAAGAACTGAAAGATTACTATGCTGCTAATGATGATGGTTCCCTACCTGTCAACTTCTTGGAAGTAAATTGTGAAATATTTGGAACCACAATCTGCTCTGGGATGCCTGGCTTTCCACAAGTCCACTTGGTTAAACCTAGAAAAAGTGACATGGTTTTACCGGAGGTTGACGTAACAAGTGAATCTTTATGGAACAAAATATGGAGAAAAATTTCGTACCGTTTTAAAGACCCGTCCTGGCAGTTGGAAACAGACTCAGTTATAGAATACAGGGGAAGTCGTGATTTCCACAGCATGCACAACTTCATAGATATGATTAGAGAGAAGGATGCACTTGAATCTCAGGTAAACAACATAGTGAATGACAACAAGCCTTGCGATCAAGCCGATGAAGGTTGCATTCAAGGAAAATTATATAACGAAAAAATTGTTAGCATCACATTGAAAGGCCGTGAGGAATTCTTGAATAGTCAGAAATTGAAACTCCTGAATATCTTAAAAACGTATAAAAATCAAGAAGGGGAAGCTGATAAGACGAACCTCAATGCAGTTAAAAGAAAATTGGGCATAATAGAATTTCACGAAAACAGACTGAAATTACTAAAAGCGCAAAAATCTTCCGCTATTGACCATGACGAACTATAATTGATAACTTGTTTTTTCGGACGATTAAACTCAACTGTGATGAGCCTCTAGGATCAGTTTAATCATGACATTGATGGTATCTGTAAAGGGAAAGGGGCTTGAAGTGATGCCGCAGGTACCAGGAAGTAACCGTCGCCACCTTAGAAAACCTAAGTATAAAACAACTAAAATTTTACTATCTATACAAACATCTATTTCATAACTTTATGACCAGAACTGTGGTGGGCCGTGAGCCAACCCGCATATCCACTCTATTATGAAGCATTAATTTATCTATCAAAGAAGTAATGTCTAAGCAAAGCCATTTCTCCGTATACTTCCCAAAAATATATCTAATTACCAATTGTTGTACTTTTTTATGCATCTAATCTTCTCTGGCCAAGGAAGGGAAGGAGCTTCTGGAACAATTAAGGAATTTACAATCACAGGAACATTCTTTGGAGTGACACGGCCCAGCCAAATGAGCGAGTTGGACCTTTTCAAAAATATTTGGACGTTTGCCGCAAATTTGTGGCCTCCAACATGGTTCACATACGCGATTTGCACGCCACCTGGACGCAAATCTGAGTTATCTCTATAGAGGCCATGTTGCTGAAGCTCTTTCTCCATTAATTTCTTCAGAATTGGTGCCACGATACCGCATCTCTTATCTCTTGTAGTATGAGAGCAAATAAATACGTAGGCCTGTTCTCTGGCCTCACTCAATATATCCGATCTTTCGGCAAGCAACTGCTCCTTTGTCATGCCTTGTTGCAACAGCAGAGGTACCAGTTCGTCAAGTGTTGCCGCCACATCTGGGGCCCTTATATTGTTAATCCAAACATAGTACGGCAGCACAAGTATGTTGTTCTTGGTTTCGCGCATGACTTCGATATCAAGAATGTTCTTTGGCTGCGAGGATACCGCACAGGAGAAAGTTTGACCCTGGTCGGAAGCCATATCTGAATATTTTTCGACATTGTTTCTGCACCACTCGCTTACCTTGTTCTGGACGGAATGCTCGTTTTCAGCACATGCATCGTGCTGCCAGTCTGTCTGTGACGTGGGGACAACGAAGTGGATTTTGGGGACCTTAGATGAGTTATAAAGCGGATTCTCGTGATCAATTTTGAGCTTGGCAAACTTCTGTTCGCCGCGCTCGATCTCGTCCTCATCACAGGAACTGTTGCCGCAACAGGCAGCTTCGTCACACAGGGGAACGATGGTGTTGATCTCTGAGCGATCGGCATCAGATATTGGATCGAACTTGTCCTGGGCTGCTCTACTCCCCTTCAATAGCTTGAACATTTTGCTAAACTCACGATAAAGGGCGGCAGAACGGGATCGTGTACAAGCTTGGTGATGTTCTATTCTAGCTTTTATATACAGTCGCAGGACAACTTTCTGTTGGCTGCAGCTTATTTCCGCCAAACTCCTGGAGCCGACCGTTTCCACTGCCCATCACAGCCGTAGATCACGTGTGTAAATTTGCTGTGATTGGTTCTTGGCACATCTACACTTGCACCTGCACCTATATTTACAGCAGCAGAAACCATACCCGCGGGACGTTCTTACAAGCAACGGGCACCACTGCCCCGCTCGTCTTGCGGAATAATACTCTCGGTTGACGAATATGCCACTAGACAAGGGCGCCATCAACTGTTTCCGACACTGGAGGTGATCCGCTAAACGTTCAATACCACTTTCCAGTGCCGTTCGTGAACGAGCTGTGCTGGAAGATTTCAAATCTCTTGTTTGTGCCGTAGGCTGCCACCATCTGCCTGGACCACGACACGCTGCGCCTGTAGCTTCCTTTTCTGAAGATACGATTGCGCCGTGGAAGGCCTAGAGCTCGCATATCTCTTTACCTGACATAAGGCAGGCAGCTTTGACCTACCCTCTTTTCGCAAGAGTTACTCAGTTTTGACTCGAGGAAAACTAGGTAGTACCGGAATAAGCAGGGGCACAGCTCGAACTCTCATTTGTTGGCCAAAAATCTATGGCAGACCGAATATACTTTCGGTCCGCCAGAAGAGCCCGTAGATCTAAAACTAATAATAGAGTTAGTAACCTATTGCATACAAAAGGGGAGCCCTGGAACCATAGTAAAAGCACATTCTACAAGAATGGGCCATCAACATAGCCCACTGAACGGCTCGAATCATATACCTTCAAACGTGGACGTAATCCAACAGTAAACCAGAGTTACCATTGTTACTCTGTAAAACAGCAGCAAATTCTTTAACAATACGTGTCTCATTTTTTCCGCAGAGTCTGCACGCATTTATCCCCATTTGATACCGCGCGTATTTCTTTGATCTACGGTAACTTCACTCTATAAGTACGATAAACGTAGAAACAGTACAAGCCGCCGACAAAACGAAGGCTCTGTACCAGAGACGACCTAGGGGTATTACTTGATTCCTAAATACAGCGGACATCGAGCCCAACCCCTTCCTCGACGTCAGAACGACGTATATAAAAGAAGACTGCATCCTTCTAGATAGAGGCGCTCATGCCAGCAGTGGGTTGCAAGAACGTGTGTGACATTACCTGCGCTCTGGCTTGCAAGATATCAAGAAAACACTGCTGCAGGCCGATGGGTTGAGAAGTGAGTCAAGAGGATAACTCCTAAAGTACCACATAAGCAGCAGAAGCGCGGAGTTCGCAGTTGATACTCCATTATCTTTTGACGCGAGTCCGGAAATCATCGTCTCAGGACTCTTTTTCACGTCATTCGCTGGGAGCATCCGGTGCATCTCTCTCAAACCATGAATGCAACACTTTCAGATTCGTTGTGCAACCCATCCCTGGAAGCTGCAGATTATCGAGCCACTCTTCATCGCTGACCTTTCCCGCTTCTCCTCCTGGAACAACTCCGAATGAGCCACAAAGGCATAGGAAAAGGTATGCGAAAGGGCGAGCCGTTACGCAGACGTTGATGTTCGTAATGTCCATCAACGAACGTCTGTTTTACTAAGATCTGGTAAAGAGGGAGTTTCGGTGCGGGAGAATGCTGATAGCTGCTGGCAAGTAACTTCGCTCATTGATGGCCGTAGCCGTACACAACAGCCCGCAGTAGCGAAATATTTGCATGTGCCTGGGAAGCCAAAAACGAGAAACATGCCTTTTGTAAGTGCTGGGAAAAAAATACTCTTATCAAGATCAGTCAAATAGCAGGTGCCAAGCCGGCTTTTTCTGCATCTGGGGGTTGACACTCCGCCAGTCGACGTGCGCCACTGGGTGATTTACAACTAAGACTCAGATTCTCCATGATGAAAACCGGACTTGTATGAGTTAGCCACCGACAGAAGACCCAGACACTACCGTACAAAAATACGGTTCAGAAAATTGGTAGAATGAAACAATCGCACAGACGATTGCGATGCCACCGCGTTTCATTGTCGAGTCAACCTACGTTCAAAGCTAACGGTATCTCCATCAGCTCCTTATCCAATAAAAAATGTTGACAACACTCTCTGCAACAATATCTGAAAGTCATTGGATATTGCAAAGCTTTTTACTTCGGGTGACTATAGTAAACCACAAAGTATTAGCCAATTGAGGATAGCTACACGGAGCGGTGATGTGCGTTGTATAAAATCTTATAATATGAGGTCTCACCTGGGTTGGACAGGCGACAATGTTATTTGGAAGCATGTTTAGCGTCTCGGATAGTAAAACGGTACCTGAGACGGAACGGAACGATTGAGTATCCGTCCAAAAATAAACAAAAAAATTTCCGTCTGGGGGCAATAAGGGACAGAACGGTAGATTATACCGTAAAATTTCAGGATTTGCAACATTTTGATTTAGCTCATGGAGTTTAGAAAATAAAAGTTTACAAATGATGCTATCATTCGTAATAGTGGTCAGATTACTCAAGATGAAATAGCTAAATTTATTTGGAAAAGTCAAGAACTCGCTGCTAACATCCATGCGACATATTTGCTTGTAGCATTTTGGCTTGTAGCTCTATCTTTTTTGCCTCGGCAGACGAATGATGCTAGCTGACATATGAAGTTAAAAGCTCTATTATTGTCGGGCTACCCGCTTCTTCAACTAATATCTTGTTACAAATAGATGAACGAACTCAAAGATAATGGGTAGAACTGGAGATTTTATGAAATTCAAGAATAAACACGAATGTTTTAACAGAACCCCTCTATTTAACAACTTGAATACGTTTAAGACACTACCCCTTGCGTGATTCTTGAGTATCCTCACCAACTTTAAACCTTCTAAGCTGACTAAATGATTTGGAGAGAATGGACTCTTAGATGGCTTTGTCCATGAATCCTTTTTTCTTCCTAAATTTTCATAAGCAAGAAAAAGAAGACCAATATTAGTTTTTCAAAAGCAAGCCTATCGTCTAATTTAAAGGCTAAACAGGCCCGAAAACATATTACAATTATAGGAACCTAGTAGATGCTAAGGTTATTCTTTGGTTTGTGGTAATTGAAGTTTGATTTATTCTAAATCATCCAATAGTTAGGGTACTAGGACAAATTCTAAGGTGAGGTTAAACGGTAGTTCCTGTCTTTGGAACTGACAGCAAACCGACACCCAGCGGATAAGAACAACAGAACTTAAACTAGTTCATATTATAAAATTAATCTTCAATCAGCTTACCATCATAGAAGGCAGGTGTGCTTATTGGAATAGAGTACAAATATATACCATTTCACTGGATCCTGAAATCGTACTATTCGGCATCCTACGCATACGATTGATTTACCCAACTGAGAAACATCAGTTGTAGTTTAAACGGGTTGCAGAATCAAGAAATCTAATTAGACGTTCAGGTATCCCTGAAGATCAGTTTACTGACCAGCAATAAGGAAGAAAAGACAACACAACTCCATTTGGGGAATCATAGAATTAAATGAATCACGAACGAGGAAGAATCCAAGGGAATAACCAAAATCGACTAAATGGTGGAAATATAATTCCAAATTCACTGATACAAGGTCAATTTTGGGCGCCTGATCAGGTGGGGATTCCGATTCAGAATATTAATCAACCTCTTGATGAATCCAACACACCTGCACCTACAAGATTACATGCACAAAGTCCAAATAATAGTATAGCAACAATGCCTTCACCTTATTATCAAATGGTAAACCATATTGGATCATTTCATGCTGGCTCTCCACCAATTCAAGCACCAAATACCACTCGATCACCGGGTCCAGCGATAATAACTGATAATGTACCGAATTCTAATCACATTAATTTTCAAGGGATGCACTTCAACCCTCATAGGCCAATTATGCACACAAAAAAAACCAAGTTCAAGCATGATAATTTTCCAGTAGATACGGTACACACCAAAAAACGTGTGGCAAGAGCTTGTGATCACTGTCGCAAGCGCAAAATTAAATGCGGGCCTGTTGATCCAATAACCAAGAAATGTGCGAACTGCATGAAATATAAAACAGATTGTGTTTTTACTAGTTTATCTATTGTCACCGAATTTCCCGGAGAAAAACGAAGGAAAAGTATCAATTATATTGATAAAAATATGGACCAGACCAACATCTCTTATTCGAATGACAATAATGACATTTCTGATGCAGGAATTATAGCTGCTGATGAAATACCTACTTCGAATTCAAGATCATCTATAGGAAATAACGTTACTGACGGTGTTTCTCGTTACCTTGAGCACGGCCTCAACGATAACGATATTGCTATGCTTGCTCCGAATTTATCTACATATGATGCGACTATCACAAACAAAGTTGAAAAATTGGATAGGAAAGTATCAATAATGTTTGACAAGCTAGCAAAGATGGAATGGTTAATGGAGAAAATAGCTCTGAAGAATAGAAAGAGCAGTAACAGAAGTGATTCACCTTTGCCAAGACAGAAGGAATATCAAACTTCTTTATTAACTCCTCATAAATTGGCATGGATAAAAAATAAACTCTGCCAAAGGAAGTCAAATGAAGAATTCATGCAACCTATTAAAGAAGTTTTAAGCATAGCAATGCAATGGTACCTTTTAAAGATCAAGCTAGAGATTGATTTTATTACACCATTACGTGATAATAACAAGAGAATGTATTCCTTACCTCCAAGGGAACAGACAAATCGACTTTTTGAGAATTTTTATACTCTAATACCATTGAGCGAAATGACTGGTATCATGGATGCAGAAGAATTTCAAAAATTAGCGGACAAGTTTTACGACCAAGGGGTTGATGCACTAGACTATTCAGAATTATTTTTGCTGAATGTACTTATATGCATTAGTGCATCAGTAACAAGAACAGCAAAGAACAGCGATGATTTTCTAAGAAAAGATAAATCAAATCCTACTAGAAAAGAACTAGACGTGATAGAGCAAAAAACATTTTTGAATGCGCATAATTTTTACCATAAAACCTCTGTTATATATTCTGGGATGAAATCAATTAAGGCAATGATTATATTTTCTCAGTATTTACAAGATAATATTAGTTTTGAGTTTGCTGCAAGTATATTCGATACTGCTACACGATTTGCAATAAACATCGGACTACACACACAATCCACATATTCATATATTAACAATACTGAAGCATTCAAAATGAGAAGTTTATGGTGGTATTGCTACGTTAAAGATAAGTGGTTTTCACTAATTCTTTCAAGACCACCAAGCATAAAGAATGAAGACATGAATTTATTTTCTGATGAATGCTATCTAGCTGTTGCAAAAGGATTGATTGAAGAAAAATATCCTCAGTCTAAGGCGGATTGGGAAAACATTAATAATATGAACGAAATGATAGGATACTTGGTGAACTACTGTGATTTCTTGCCATATATTATTTCATATTATTATTTGAAATTGGTGAACATAGAAGATGCCATGTATAGCAGTTGCTTCTCAGTAAACTCCGCATTATCGAACAAGAACTTTGATGAGGTGTTAGATAATATTTTCAAATTAAGGAAGTCAATCCTGGAATGGAAAGATAAATTACATCCTTGTATGAAGTTAGAATCGTACAAACAATTCATTTCGCTGTTATATGTTAACAGTGATGACTCAAATCCAGCCTTAAACTTTGAAATTATTTGTACACGGATTTTGGGATGCCATATCCACCAATGCTATTTGTTGTTAACAACGGCCATGTTCGCTTTATCTTTCTTGGTTGATAATCAAAATTGCTTTAGAAGTTCCAGTCATGAAATTCCTAAAATATACCGAATGTTCGATGATGAATCAAGAGATGCTGGTATAAAGATGCTGGAACTATTTCAAGCTTTGGAGCAGCATCCTCATATATACAACGAAATGTCATATTATTTTCTCACCGCCTCCTTCTTTCTGATAATGTATGTCACGAAACATATTGATGATGCGAGAAATGAGCGTATTCTGATAATATTGAATCTTCTAATTAAAACCCACGAGAGGTTATTCTCTTATGATGATCAACTGTTTATGACTGGTAACATGAAGTGGAACGTATCATTGTTTCTCTACACTCATTTACTGAAGGCTATTGTTGATTATTATAATGAAAAATTCAAAGGATCTATGGAAAACGGCTTAAAAACAACAGATTACGCCTCCCTGTTAGTTCAACTCAAAAATCACTCCATGAAGTTGAAATTAGGGAGTTTGAAAAGCTTCGAAAAGTACATTAAGGACAATGTTCACGAAAAACCCGAAGAGTATGGATCCAAAAAACATGAAAATGGAAATAGTACGGATTCCAATGGAAATTCAACACAAGGATCACTGAAGCAATCCGAATTCATATCTAATTGCAAGTTATTCAACTATTTTTCAAGTGAATTCATGAATTCCTTGTTTAGATCTACTGCTGAAAATCCTGTCAAACATTTCTCCATAAAAGAGAGACTTGACTTAAGACTTTATGAAGACCCATCTCTGTTTCCTACCGAAGATACAAACTTTTCGACAGTTTATGATGCTTATAATGACGGACTTTCTGAGGAAATAAAGCCAAAAGTGCCAACTGACGAGGAAAAACTTCGATATTTACAGAGTATTAAACAATTTTTCTGCGTTGGGGAGCTGTATTTTGATAGAGATTTTTCTCTACAGCAAAGCATCTAAAAAGTATCTTACATATTTTCATATACAATGAGCAATAAACAGGCTCTACAGACATCTCTGGTAGGTGTAATTAATATTCGAATTCTAGGATTCCTTACTGTTTCATATATATGAGTTTGTATTGAAATTATCTCATGTAACCCCTACTACTGCATAGAAAAATATTAAAAAAAAATACCATTTCGAACAGAGACAAAGAATAACTATATAGGCATAAATTACTGCCGGTGAAATCCATATCTTGGAATCAAATTTTCCCACCCGAGCCAGAAAAACCAGGGACTATTCCCGCAAATGGCTCATCGATGTAGCGCTTCGTATTTGCAATGCCAAGTTCGATCAAAGCTTGAATTTCCTCTTTCAGCAGCGGAACGAATTCTACATTAGAAGAGATTCTGTGCGAATTTATTGAACGGGGAACGACTACATGCCCTTGCCGGATGTGAAATGATGTTAAAATATTACATTCAGTCACCTCATATTTGTTTGCTAGTTCTCGAACCAGAGGGAGCTTGGTATTAGGTGCACTTTCCGCCCCAAACGGGGAGTATGCCGTTAACATTATATCATGGGCGCGACAATAGCGATTTAGCTCTGCTTGTGGTAACAGAGGATGCATCTCCACCTGATTTACGGTTGGTTTCACAGTACATTCTAGCAAAACCCTTTCGAGATATTCGACAGGAAAATTCGACACGCCTATAGCTTTAACTCTATTATCGTGGGGGTTCAAATATATTTTCTGCATTTGCTCATAAGTTTCCAGATAGTCGGCGTTGTCTTCGTAGAAAGGCTCCCCGTTGCTCTTCTCTGGGTCTCTAGTCAGACCACTAATTCCATGAGGATCAGGAACCTTTTTGTAACAGAGTGGCCAGTGTTGGAGCCAGAGATCGATATAGTCAATGCCAAGATTGTGTAAAGTTTCATCCAATGACCTCTCTGCTTCATCCCAAAGGACAGGCCAAACTTTGGAAGTTATGAAGATATCTTTTCTCTCCACGACACCTTCTTCAAACAGCTCCTTCAGTGCCTCACCAATAAATGACTCAGTCCCATATGCCCATGCCGTATCGATGTGGCGATAGCCATCTTTGATAGCTGCTTTTACAGCCTGCTTGGTGGCCGAAAGGTCTTCTATGCGATTAGCGGTGCCAAGGCCCAGCGCCGGAATTTTGGTTCCGTTATTCAAACAAAAGTATATCTCTGTTCCATTTGGGTGTAGTATTGTCATTAAGTGCGAGTCTAAGCTTTGTCTTGTCAAAGTTTTATAATCCTGATCTTTTTTGTCGATGCCGCTCAGTTTTCTCACACTGGCGCTCCGGACTCATAGATCTCCTGTATACTTCATATTATTTATACTGGTCATCATACAATTTGCTATCCCTCGAAAGGCAAAACCATCTTGGGTAGTCGCAACAGAGCCAGTGTCCCTTATTACAATATTTATTAGGGTTATACGACTTCTATGCACTGTTGCTCCAAGGTTGTTTTGTCGTATCAAATGTCAGATGCCCTTCTTTGCCTTTAGAAACAGTAGCAATCAAAGTGTCCGTGCCTGCATGCGGAAATAAGGGGGTTAAAGTTACAACTGTCACCGGAGATAGCAGGAAGAAGCCTTGACAGTCGTCCGCTAAGGCTGCAATGAACACTGAATTTTTCACAGTATGAAGTCTAAATCAATCTGTTTAAACCATATGGGAACTGAACTTAATGCTGAGTAAACTCATTCTGCTGTGTAAGCCATCACAACAAAGTATCTATTAAGAACTTGACGTATTTGTCGTCAGAAGCTTGCGAGGACAAGGACTTTATCAACTCTTCAATTTTTTTCTGGCAGTCTTCTTCTAAGAGTTTCTCGGTATCTTGGCCAATCTCAGACTCGACCTGTGTCCTCCATTTCTTAAGAACATCAACTAATATCTTGTTACCCTTAACAATGTCCTGTGGATCAAGCTTGGCTTTCTTCAAATCAATATTAGTGTTTTTCAGATCCTCAAGTTCTTCTGCCTTTCGCTTGGCCATTTTAATGATCTTATTTGGAAATTGCACCACCTCGGCTACATGGATACCAAAGGATTGGTCTGAAATACCAGACTCTACTTTGTATAGAAGAGTTATGTCATCACTGTTATGCTGCGAGTCATTGCTGGCCTCGATATGCGCCACAACGTGCATGTTTTGTATATTCTCATACTTTTCAGCTAAGGCAGTTAATTCGTGAAAATGTGTTGCAAACAGAGCGAAACAATTTATCTTGGTGGCAATGTGCTCCGCTATAGCCCAAGCTAGACCAAAACCGTCATAAGTACTGGTTCCTCTTCCTAACTCGTCCACAATAATCAACGAGTTAGAAGTAGCGTTCTTCAAGATCGATGCTGTCTCGAGCATTTCTACCATGAAAGTGGAAACACCTTTCAATTGAGAATCACCAGCACCGACTCTGCAGAGAATTGCATCAACAATAGCTATTTCGGCTTCTTCACATGGGACGAAACAACCTATCTGCGCCATCAAAGTGATCACACCTACTTGTCTAATGTAGGTAGATTTACCGCCCATATTAGGCCCTGTAATTATTATAAATTCAGATTTTCCACTTTCCAAGTTAACATCATTCGAAATGAAAACAATGTCGTCCTGCATTTCAAGAACTGGATGACGTGACTTGACCAGTTTTGTTTTCCTCTCTGACGATAAACCGTGCATTTGGGGCCTAATGTACGGTATTGGTGCGTAAGACGCAGCGTGAGCAAACGACGACAAGACATCTAGATTGGCCACAACCAACGAAATTTTTTCCAACACGGGCGTGTATGTTAATGTAATTGAGACAATTTCCTTAACTAAGGCAGATTGTTGCTTATCATATTTTTTTTGTAGTTCATCAGTCTGGTGGGCAACTTCCTTTAATTCTTTGGTACTGAAATATATTCCGGCTTTAACAGTAGATAATTCAAGATATCTTTTGTTATTCCTCAAAGCTCTTCCATCGTTACGTGTCAATCTCATACACCAACCATGGTTGTGATGGTTTTCTAACTTAAGCTTTTTCTCAGGGTCAAAGCCAAGGTCGTCAGCAGAATCTAGATGAATATCCTTAATTTTGTTTTTCAAAGAGTCCAATTCTAATTTAATGTTAGCCAACTCTTCATTAAATTCCACTTTAATCATATATTCATTATTATGTTCATAAGCCTCCAGATCAACTGTAGTCTCGATCATTTCTTGAAATTTCGACAAAGGTTGCTCATATGCCAAAATGGGGTTTAACCAGGTATTTTTTACTAAATCACGTAGATTAGACTTTATGGATTCGTCTTCCAAAAACGATAAAATTGTTTGTGTAATCTCTGGAATTTTCTTACTGAAAGCATATACCTTCATCACATCTTCCAAGCTTCCATTCTTAATTAATTTCTTCGTTAGACGACGAACATCGGGTGTAAACGGTAAATGATCTGTCTGCAAAATTTGTCTAAGCTCTAATTGGTCAATAAGGAATTCCACCAAGTCGTGTCTTTTATTTATTTCGTCAGCGCTCGTTAAAGGTTGTTTTAACCATTCGTTCAACAATCTGACCCCAGCATTTGTCTTACAATGGTTCAATAGTTGAAATAAAGAAGAAATTTTTCCCCGATTAGCAGAACCAGAAATCTGAAGGGTAGATATACCTCCAAATGGTTGTGTCAATCCCTGAGAATACAAATTCAATGCTTTCATGGCAGATGCATCTAACTTAACAAATTCTTTGAGGGCATGATCTATAAGTTCATACCGCGATATCTCATCTTGTTCATTGCATAATTGTAAATAGTTGATCAATGCACCACATGCACCCAAAGAGTTATTGGTGTATTTTTTTGGAAGTGATAAAGAAAGTTCATCGTTTAACAACTTTGTAAGATCTGATTCGATGTCCTTCCCTGAAAACTCAGAAGCTTTCACCAATGTTGCCACACAATCACATCTTTCAATCACCCCAGTAATTTTCTTCAATTCAGAAATTGTAGTGTCATTATTCATGGAATCCGGCAAGAGGCATTCCCTGATTCCCAACTGTATCAAAAAACTCTCCAGATTGGAATAAACTTCATTGTCGATAATTTCCAACATACAAATTTTATAGTTACTTGTATCAACAAAACTGGCTCCAATTGTACAATTGCCATCATCTGAGTTGAATTGGAATTTTAAGGCTGCGATGAGAATTGAAGCCTCCAAGTTTACATTCATCAAATCATTTACTTGTTCGATGTTTCCAGGAGAAGCGCTCTTCAGGATTTTCCACGCTTTGTCGTATATTTCAACCTTATATCCTAATTCAAGCAGACAAGTCTTGAGCACATTAGCAACTATTTGTGGAGACATCGTAACATATTTGGTTGGCTCATGAAATTGTTTAAGTGTTATGGGATCGAGTCTACAATCTTTCAGAACTGACTGGGTATGGTAAATATTTTCAGAAATAAATGTAGAATCATTTCCAACCGCTAAATAATACTCGCCTTTATCCACAAGTCTTACTGTAGTAGTTGGTTTCTCAGGCAATGCAACGAATCTCTTATAAAAGCCACGTTCTTCTGATAGATCTGAAAATTTCAGCTCTGGTCTAGTAGATGACATTGCCAACTGATTATCAGTAATTTTTTTTAATTAACTTGTCCCTACCCTTTAAATTGTGATAAGAACAAGTCACTTCAATTTATGTTTGCTGATGAATGTCCTGGTATCTTACCTGCTTTTCAGCGATGAGTTTCCCGCGTTTAATACTCGGACGCGTAATCTTATAAAACAACGCGTAATGGAGCATGAAATTGACAACCGCAAAAGTTAGTAGAATTTCACAACCAATTCAAAATATTGCGGAAAGAGTAAGGTTTACAGATATATTTACTTGATTGACCCATATTGTATTGAAATTATTACTGGATCTATTTTCTCGTGATAAGAATTTGTAAACAAATAATATGCAAATACCCGATCTAGACTGATTATTTCCCTACTAAAGGAAATGTCAATAAGGAATATTATTATATATTCCAGTAGTTATTCTTGAAAGGTTGTCAACAAAATAATGGTATTTTAGTTAATTAATACCCTTAAAAATTTTTTACAGTACCAACATAGACAATTTCACCTTCAGTAACTCTCCTTGGCTTCTAATTGAAAAATTTGAAATTATAACAGTAAATTAAATACTTGAACTACGTTAATAGCAATATTATTTATTTTCTGAAGTTCTAGCTTCGACAACGTATTCAGTTTGTGATGACTTGGATTTAGACCTTGATTTCAGATTGGATCTCGATTTGACTTTGGTTTTGACCTTGGATCTAGTGCTCATTGCATCATTTGGGACATGATATACTTCTGACAAGTATCTCTCTCGTTGCAGAAGTTGTTTTCTCAAGTTACTTAACTGGTTACTCAAGAAATTGTTCGATCTCATGAAGGAAACATGTTGTGCAACAACTTGGTTGAGTATCCCTTCCTTAGCATTTTCTCGAAAAAAAACATCAATTAAATTCATTTTTGCTTGAGTGTCGCAATCATACGATTTATCAGAGCTCAGGGCTGTTCCAATTATGGCAAAATGATGAATTCTTCTCAAATTCTCTTCATAAGAGTCTAAAGATTCTTTGGTGACAAGGGTTCTATAACTATGCATAAAGTCAGACATAAACTGAAGTGATGCGCCAGTATATTGACTAATTAATTGTAATTGGGTCTTTAAATCATAATTTATTTTCTTAATATCTGATAGCTTTCCTCTCTCTTTCTTATAGTCATGCTGTAGCCTCAAGTTAGAATGTTTAAGTATTTCAACAGTTTTCTCATATTGTGCAACTTTAACATCGTTTTTCTGAGATTCCTTTCTGGGACTCCTGTCCGAATTCTGTGTATTCTTCACTTTAGAATTTAAAGAATCTTGAAGTTTTGCCAAAGTTAAATTATGGTTTTCCTGTAATGCTTCAAACTCAATATGTAGTTGTTTATAATCCGATTTAAAATTTTCTAACTCGGCTTTCAAACCATTGATTGTGTCTTCCAAAGTTTTCATTTGTAGAGAAGAATCTCTCATAACTTTATTACGTTCGGCCGAAAATTGTTCATCTTTTGTATGGAACATGCTTTGGATTTCATTGTATGATAATTGTAAACTAGTGAATTTACTTTTCAAACCCTCATGATTTTTTATCAGTGTTTCATACAGTTCTTGATTCTTGTTTTGTTCCATTACGTTTTTATTGTTTGATTCAGTTAGGGCAGTGTTAGTTTGAATTACCTTTTCGAGATCATCAGAAAGAGTGGCATTCTTGTTTTTGTATTCAGTCAACTTGCTTGATGCCGTTTCGAGTTTAAACAACAGAGCTTCATTCTCAGAGCTTATATCAAAATGGTCTAGTTGAAGGCTTTTGTATTTTGATTCCAAAGCCTGGATTTCTAATTCATGAGAATTTATCATTATGTTTAGTTCTTCACATTTCCCATGCTCTTGATCTAATTGCACTTTCAATTCATTAACTTCCGCTCTTGATTCGCCAATTTCATTGATGAACATATTATATTGATCTGTAGATTCTCTTTCAACCCTTTCTCGATCTGTCTTCAAATCGGCACAGTTCCTCCGTAATTCTTCAATTTCTTTTCGTAAAGACTCTATACAAACATCTTTTTCAAATACCTCGTCACTGAGTTTTTCTAAACTTGTATTAAAATCTTTCTCTTTCACTCTATATTGATCAACTTTAAAATTGGCATCAAGTAACTTATTTTGCAATTTTGTAATCAAATTAGTGGAATCTTTAAGAGTTTTAATTAGTTCCATATTATCACTCATCAATTCATTTTTTTCATCATACAAGAATCTTAGTACCTCATATATATTTCTGGTCATCTCAGAAACAGTAATTCCTGTACTTTCATTCATATTATGCTGTTTATTTTTAAATTTTAACTCCTGCACAATCTTCTGAACTTCCTGATAAACCATGAAAGTTGCAGAATCTTGGTTTAAAACCATATCATCAAATTCATAACCATATGTCAGCCTTCTATCAAAAACAACTTTGTATGGGTTATTTTTTACGTCATCCTCAGGAGTTATTGGTGATGTGCCCGATTGTTCTGATTTATTATCAATGGGGGGAGAAAACACATCAGCCAACTTTTCTTTGACTGAAATGGCCCTCTCCATTGAGCTTGTAACACTATCATCTAATGAATGGGAGTCATCAGTAATCGAAAAAGCTTCTGAAAGTTCATGTTTTAGTAGTTCAGTATTTTTTGAATTTTTTGGGAGTTCATGTACAGTCGATTCATTTTTTAATTTTTCCGATAATTTAACTTGATTCTTAGAACGTTTTTCAGTTGCTTTTGTGGTGGTTTCCTCTAATGATTCTATATTCTCCAATGCTTGATCGGCGAAAGTAACTTTAAGTTTTGGTGCAAGAGACTGTGGATGCTCAAAAAAAGAGTCTTTGGAAAATTTATCATCAAAATGTGATTGAGTTTTGTTCTCATACTTCTCTTGATCTTTGTTGGGTGTATCCCTATTGTCACTATCATTGTTCGAATAATTACCGGTGCTTTCGTCAGCAGTATTGGGAACAGAGTTTGAACTATGTAGTTTCCATGGCCAGAGTTTGCTCCCAAATCCTGTTTTTGTGTCATTGTCGATTGACTGTGCCGAATCCATCGATAGACCACGGCTTCTCTTAAAAAAGGACCTAAAACCTTTTCTAATATGTTTATCAGGTTTTGAACTTGTAGAATGGGGTCTATAATTTTCACTCTCTAGAGAAACCACATCATCCTTTGAGCCGAAATCGCTGATGGCTGCTGTTTTGGCTCTTCGTAAAGAATGGTCGTCATAAATCGAATTTCCTAGTAAATTATCTTTACAACTATTTTCAACCAATCTAACTGTTTGATCTATTTCAGGTGCTGTTTTTAACTCCCTTTCATTAGTTTGTCTATGCCTTACTCTGTGAAACCAACTTCTTACTGGTTTTTGATCTGAGTCATATGATTCATCTGAAGATACGGTGGAATTATAATCGTCTTCATCGCTTTCTTCAGTGATTCGATATTCTTCAATATTTGGCATGACGCTTGCTTTTAGAGTACCATTAGATTTGATTGAAGCAGTATCCTTTCTTGAAATGCCCATCTTTTCTGAGCTTCTATCGGTGCTTAAAAACCCCATAGTTACAATGACTGTTAGATATGGAATTATCTATATTCATCATTCAAAAAACATTCTTGGCCTTTGGACGATATGTCAAACATAATTTTCAATCAGCGGTTTTATACTTTTTTCTTCATGTTTGTGCTTAAGTTGCGTTTGAAGGAATATACATTTTGTGTCCTGCCAATACATTGAAAATCTATCCACTGTGTAATGAACAAAACTCTTTCTTAGGGTTACATTAGTTTAAAAAAATTTATTACTAACATATCTATTAAGGACCCTCAACTTGCGACTTTTGAAATTTATTGTGCTTTATTATTGATCTGGGTTTTGTTCAGTTCCATCGTGCCTTAAAGGATCATCTAGTAATATTCCGAATTAAAAAAATAGATGGCCAAATTGATATAAAACAATTTGAGATAATGGCATTACTCATTCATAAATTAAATATTGAGTGGTAGAGACGTAAGAACCTTCTTACTTTCAATCTTAAAATCTATTCATACATGTAAATCAGGATTAGGCTGGAAACCCTTACCATATGCAAAGAATTGAATAAAAATAATAAAATCCATCAATAAAGTACCGGAGCTTCCTATGAGCCACGAAGCATTTACTAATAAATAACGAAATTTCAATGAAACACATAGGACTGAAATAATGAAAGTAGTATTCCCAATGCATGCAAAAACAAAAAATAAAAATGAGATACCTTCGCATGATTTTCTCTTGAAATTCAGCAGGATTTGAGGAACTCTTGAACCCAGGTATAGTACTGCACTTAGATACCCAAACGATTGAGCAAGCCAATTCATTTCTAAATCTGGTTCTGAATGCTCAGGTGGGGTTGGATTATTACAATAAGAAATGTACCATGTTAAAACCCCAAATAAAATAACCGCAGAAACAATCAAAGTGTCTTTTAAATAATATTTTTTTAGCTGAACTTCTTGTTCTCTAAGTGCAGAGATTGCCTGTGATCTTGAAGATGAGTCCGCTTCACCTTCGGTTGTGGGAGTACCATTAGAGTGTAACAAAGGTTGATACTCGTTGAAAACATCCTGCAAAATATTCTCATTGATAGGGTTTGCTGGTGACAAATGAACGGGATCCACTTTTTCTTTTGTACCATACCATAGACACTGTATCAGCAGTATAATGTCTGCAATCGTATAATAGGCAGCTAAGATGATCATTGTTGGTAGCAAATGTTGCAACATAGCACCCACTAGGTTAAAAACATCACCTGCTAACCATAATATAACGAACAGCATGGATAGGCCCTCTGCCGACTTTCTGTAAAAGTTTTCATATATTTGTGGAACAAAAACAATAATCCAGCAGGCGATTGAAATATTCCCAAACAGCCCACTAACGTTACGTCCTGTCCATTCAATTGGTTCGAAGTGCATAATGCCGGATATAATATTGTAATAACCCCAACCACAAACCCAGTCTATGTATTGATATTCACGATAATAGAACTGTTTGATATCAAATGTTTGTAATATTGTCACTGCTCGCAAGACTCAGAATTGCAGTTTCATTGATCGATGATGACTCTTCATAACAGGGTCTTAACCGGCTGTGAAATTTTTCAATTTAATTACCCGACCGAAAAATGATAATTCTCAGGATAAATATAATTGAAGTTAACATAAAACAAGCTCGAACAAAGAACAAATTCTAAATAAATATATAACGATAAACTGCCCTATTACCAGTCAATTGCTATTAATTTTTTCAATGAAATATTACATGTCATTTGTCTAAAACGGAACGTTTAAAACGTTATGTCTCTTTTGGTGGTTCATCCGTATCCTCGGTTTCAGCCTCTGCGGATGAATCACCTAACACCGCCACCTTTTTCTCGGATTCTACCTTGGGATCAAGTTTTCGTTTTGGTAGAACCTCTTCGAATGCCTCCTTCCAGTCTTTATTATTAAAATATTTGAGCATTAGCTGGACTACATGTGTCGTTGTGAGAACCCTACGTCCAGCAAGCTTTATATATTCATCAATTGGTAATCTTTTCGCAGTAATCCCCAATTCCTTTGCTTTGTTGAGGCACAAATTTTTATGCCTGTTCTTGTCAACGATTCCGCCCACAATGTAGGTCATTCCAGGCTCTAATTGATCAAGCTTTTCTTCAGTATCTGCAGTGAGATAAATGAGTTGTGATTTATCATAGGTGCTATAATCAACCTCTTCAGGAAGAAACTCAAAGTGTTTCCAACTTGCATGGTTACTGTCCGAAAGACCTGTCTCAAATCTTTGCTTCAATCTTTTATCAAACGGACTAACAGTGATATTGGCAAAATGATTTTCTCTTCTATTTGAAGCATATATTCTTGTTATTTGGTTTGACAAACTAATGACTTCTTTGTCATGCATTAGATCATCGAAAGAACAGTCAATTATGAACTTGATCTCTGAATCCTTTTGATCTGTGTTTACTTTGGCTGCCTTTTTCAGTTCAGTAGGTATTTCTTCACCACGTTCCACATATTTTCTGATCTTCTCTCTTTTGGCCTCACGAGCTTTTCTCCTCTTTTCCTTGCGTACTTGCAAATAAACTTCTTTGTTAACTTTATGTTGTTCTCTCTTCCATTGTTTTTTCCACTGCCTCTTAGAAACTCCCTCTGGAACTGGAGGCAACTTTTCTCGACTAAATTGCTCAGTCATGCTGGTTTAGAACTATTGGATAGAGTTTGGGGCAACTTAGTGTTTTGTTCTTCAGTTTTTGAAGGTGTGCGTACTAGCATATTTATCTCATCGCGCACATAAATTTTTCAACTCTGCATGAATATTGAAAAGATTAATCAAACGGACACCCTTCAAAACAACAGAGGTGTTGCACTTGAAAGTAATCTGGTAGATATTTGGCGTGATTTGATATTAGTTGCCCCAATTAACAGAGTGGCCCTTTCACATGACTTTATACAACTAAGAATTTGGTTTCACGTGATCATATGCCGTGCCACTTCTCTCCAAGAAGCTACTTTACCTATTGTTGTGGAATGGTCATACAATTCACTTCTATAATATCGTCGATTGTTGCAAAACTTCCGAAGTCTCTCTTTTTTCTTGACTGCTTGTTTTCTATTTTAGTCATGTTTTAGCATTTCAAATTTTGACATTTAAGCTCTCTCACGCGTGCGTTCATCATTAAAGATGCCTGTTTCTAATAAGCAAAAGAGACAGTGGATGGCTTGCATTCTTTTAGATCATAGGAAAATACCTTTCATTTGCTTAAAATATAATGTCCAAGTTTCCATTGAAGTTAGAACTGCCCTGGGTGGAGAAATATAGACCCCACGTTTTGAAAGATATTGTTGGGAATGAAGAAACAGTGGAGAGGTTGGAGCAAATTGCACAGGATGGTAATATGCCCCATATGATCATTTCAGGACTTCCCGGTATTGGTAAAACAACGTCCATTCATTGTTTAGCACATGAATTACTTGGCGACTCTTACAATCAGGCTGTTTTGGAGCTGAATGCGTCAGATGATAGAGGTATTGATGTTGTGAGAAATCAAATCAAGCAATTTGCTCAAAAGAAGTGCCATTTACCACCTGGAAAGCACAAAATAATTATACTAGATGAAGCAGACTCGATGACAGCAGGTGCTCAGCAAGCTCTAAGAAGAACTATGGAAATATATTCCAACACCACAAGATTTGCATTTGCTTGCAATCAATCCACAAAAATCATCGAACCATTACAGAGTAGATGTGCTATCTTGAGGTATTCTAAATTATCGGATGAGCAAGTGCTAAAAAGATTATTGGAAATAATTAAGGCAGAAAACGTGGAATATACAAATGATGGCCTCGAAGCCATAATTTTTACAGCTGAGGGTGATATGAGACAGGCTATCAACAACTTACAAAGTACAGTAGCTGGGCATGGCCTGGTAAATGGTGATAATGTATTTAAAATAGTTGACTCACCTCATCCACTCATCGTGAAAAAAATGTTACTAGCCGATAAGTTAGAAGATTCATTGGCCATTCTGAAATCTGAACTATGGGGTAAAGGATATTCAGCGGTAGATATTGTGACGACATGTTTCAGAGTCACAAAGACTCTTTTTCAAGTAAAAGAACCCCAGCGTCTAGATATGATCAAAGAAATTGGTATAACACATATGAGAATTCTAGAGGGTGTTGCAACATTTCTGCAATTAGCGTCACTGCTAGCAAAACTACAAAGGCTAAAATCATAACCAAACATTATATATAATGATAACTATTCTAATTTTGAAGTGTCCATCTGTAAAACCTAGAGACACCCACACAGATAATCTGAAAAGATCACGTGTATCCATATAACTTAGATCTCATAACATTATGTATACATGCTTCTTGCCAAATAATTAACTGCTATGATGTAAGTAAGGGGAAGACAAGACAGTAGTGATGGATTCCCTCGTTCAAGTACTTGGGGTGGAGAATTTCCAGACATTGAAATCAGCAGAAACTGAAAAGGAATTGAATTATTTGGAAGCATTTCTTGAACAAAACCAAAATCAACATTATAGGGCTAGCACTGAACAACAAAATGAATACCAGAGATTAACTGAACAACATGTAAATATTGAGAATACTGTTCAAAATTTGATTCCAAGTCTTCATGAATATTTGGAAGGGTTCAATAGTCAACTGAAAGATTTTACTAGCGACTTGGGTTTTATTAGGAATAAGTCCGCGGAGTTGAAGACGTTACTTGAGAGTAATGCAGATAGACTAGCAAATGTTAGCCCTTTAGTAAACGATCTTATGATACCACCCTCAGTGATTGAAGATATTTTACATGGCGAGCTGAATACAGAATGGCAAGAGAACATTGCATTCATAAGAGATAAGGAAGAGATATATGCTAAATATATGTCAACAAATGACAAAAAGTTACCCACACCTAAAGATTTTGATAAACTATATTCATTGTTAGAGTTTTTGAAAAGTGCAATTTTAGAGAGATCTAGAAGATTCATTATTAACAAAATTAAGAAGTTAAGAAGTCATAATCCAGTTCCCTCTCAGCGAATTCAATGGGAACTGTTACAAGTCAGTGATACCATTGAATACATTAAGGAAAATAATTTATCCCTGGCTTTAGAACTTCGACAAGCATATGCATACACTATGAAGTGGTATTATAAGGAATATTTTGCTCGTTACATCCGTTCATTAACCATTTTGGAATTTAAAAATATTGACAGTCAATATTCACTTGGGAATGGCTTGTCAACCAGCTCTGTGAATAATTCAGGAGCTTATATATTTTCAAGTTATTTGACAACATCGTACAGTAAGCAAAATAACCGTACAACTGACGAGTCTATTCAAGAATACTTTCAAGTCAAGAAAAGATTATCATTACTGAACCAAGAGGATAATACGGTTATGGTATCACAGATAGCTGAAAACAACCAAATGCAGAATTTTTTGGAAATCGGTTTTAAAAATTTGAATTTGGCTTTACTAGATAATTGTAGCGTGGAATGCATATTCTTGAAGGATTTTTTTCTCAGAAACAATAATGGCCCTGAGTTACAAGGCATACTGGAGCAAATATTCCAAGAAACATTTTCTATATCATTGGAATACACGAAGCAACTAATTCTCTATTCTTATGATATATTTGGTATCTTAATTTCGATCAGGATAGCACAGCTTTTAGAGGTTGAGGCAAAGAAAAGGGAAGTTCCAATATTTGGGGATTACTTGAGTTTACAGTTGATCTTACTATGGCCCAAATTCCAACAACTTGTTGATTTTCAATGCGAAAGTCTCAGAAAAGTTCCCATTACCACAGCTGTTGCTAATATAGGAAAGTCACAAAGCGATCCATTGACAACTCCCCACGAACTAACTGTTCAGTTTTCGAAATTTTTAACTAGTATTTTAACCTTGGCCAGCACACATGCAGAGGGGGTTGATGAACGTTCTGAACCTTTATACAATTCGATTATTAGACTACGCAATGACTTTGAAACGGTCATGACTAAGTGCAGTAAGAAAACAAGCAACCCTGAAAGACACCTTGCAACCAATTACATGTACTTATACAATGTGTTGCAGCAACACCAGCTGAACTTTCAGAAAGAGGATGACTCTCAACTTCCGCTGATTGTAAAGGAAACAGAAAACCATTACCGCCAACTAGTCAAGTCGTTCAACGTGAGCACGTGATGATTTAACCTCACATTGATTGTACCTCTCAATGAAGGCAAACAAACAAATTTTATAAAACTTCGTTATGATGATGGGTAGATAGATAGTTTATTAAAGATATTTCAACCAGAATTGGAAACTATGTTTATACCAATATTTTTGCTATAGCAGAGTGGTTTCTGATTAATGCCTAACAATGAAAGATTGACTCCTGCTCAATTGGAAGTGGTTCGATACCCCTACAAGCCAGCAACAGCTGTTCAAGTAGAAGCGGGACCAGGTTCTGGTAAAACTTTCACATTATTAAACAGAATATTTTATCTTATAAAATCAGGAACCGTCCAGCCGGAGAATATCTTGGTGTTGTCTTTAACAAACAAAGCTGTTGATAACATTGTCAATAAGCTCTTCGCGGTTTTCGAGCAAAATGCAGATGAGACTATGGATGCTGATATTATAAAAGACACAATATCAAAAATTGGCGTTTTTACAATTCATGGTTTAGCAAATAGAATTGTAGTGGAAAATGAAGGTATAATAAATATTATAGCAGAGAATGGGTGGAGAGGTCTGATGAAACTGATGCCAACAACTTTTTGGAAAAGACATAAAACAAATTCCATGACGACTAGAATGTTTGAAAGTAGATTTAGAGAATATCTTTACAACAAATCTGCTGACAAAAATGAGATGAGCAAACTGGCAGACCTGATGAAAAACTACAATGTTTACACGAATGATGATTTGATCATAAAAGCTAGTGAATATGCTGGTGCTGACCACGTACAAGAAAATTCCAATCCTTTTATGTTTGAACTAGCTAACAAATTTAAGATTGTATTTATTGATGAGCTGCAAGATCTCTATCCAGCTCTATTACCCTTAATTGAAAAGGTTTCAATTGGTAAACAACTATTTATGTTTGGTGATATGAATCAAAGCATATATGGCTTTTTGGGGAGCAATGAAAGAGTAATTTCCGCTTTGACATCTCTGAATGGACCTGAGAATTGTAAAATATTACACATGTATGATAATTTTAGAAATACACCGGAAATCTTAGAGGCTGCAATGCAATTGCTTCCAGTGAATACCAGTCAGAAAATTAGCTCGGAAAATTTTATAAAGCGACCAAAATGTGGGATTCGGCCGCATTTTCACGAAGCAACAGAGTTTATTGATGAGGCAGAATACCTAATAGATAATATTTGTCAACTTGTTTGCTCCTCTGTAAAACTTTCTGATATTGCGATCTTAACTTACACAAATGCCCAGTTGCATGCCATTGGAAACCATCTTAAAGCTTATGGAATTCCTGTTAAGAAACTATTAGCTCAGCCAGAATGGATGAATGATATAAGGATTCAATTTTTAATTGATTTGTTGAAGGTCATTACATTAGTGTATCAGGAATCTGTCGACAATCATATGAATACAATCAATAATCCAGTTTTTAGGAGTGATTTTAATGTGATTGTAACATTAAGTGCGCTTAAAGGAATTGGTCCAGGAAATATTCAATTATTGTTCGGTGAGTCAAGAAAAAGAGGAATATCACTCTGGAACTATTTGAACTCTATTGAACTAAATGGCTGGCCAAATAATATTACCAGTAAGAGTGTAATAAAAAAATATTTCAAATTGTTGAGTTCCGTTATCAAAGAAGGTACTTTAATAGAAGTTAATGATCCAATAAAACTTTTAACGGAGATATCCGAACTTGCTTCTGGTTTGGAATTTCAACAGCTGAAGTCAAAAACTACTTTGGAAATGGAATCTTTGAAAGTCCATGTATTAGAGTTGCTGAAAATTATAAAGCTATGCTCAAGCAATAGACCACCCGACGTTCCATTGGTAAATTGGTTTATTGAAACATATACAGAGCAAACTTTAATTTCACACCGTGTTGATGAGCCAAGTAATCGGATTGTAAAAGGTTGTATTCAATTATCAACTATTCATTCCGCTAAAGGATTGGAATTTCCGGTAGTGTTTTTGATGGGTAATCGGAACGTTTCCATCAATAAAGATAATAATACAACTTTTGTTGCTTTCACAAGAGCCAGAAATATGTTATATGTCATCAATTCCCAGCTTTCGATATTCAAAAATGACACAAAGTATAAAAAATCCATCTTATTTAATGAAGACTTTTGGAAATATTACAATAATGATTTAGGTAGATCTTATCAGTTATCACCAGATGTGAAAGCACTGAAGTATAATAAGTTGCAAAAAAAATATGGATTTGCTATGAACAGAAGAAGTTACTGCAATTTAGTTCATATAAACACTAGAATGTTTAAGAGACTATTTTGACTCATTGATATTACTGATATTATTGACGTTATTCGTATTATTAACATTAAGAACCTTCTATAATTGATTAAAAAAATCCTTTCGGTACACCTTTGGCAGGCTTCTGGTTGATATCTAAGTATATTCCACCATTAGCAAAACCAAACCACTTGAAGCATGGCTTTTCGTTAAATTCCTCCGATTTTGAAATATTGAACGATTCTTGTATATATTGCAGTGTTTTGTATGATTCAACATCGGAATATGGCACACCATTTCTTGGATCGAAGTATTGGCATTCTTTATCCGTTAATAAACATTTTTTCCGCGAACCACTGGGTAAAAATACACCTGAAGGTGGTTGAGTCTTTATTTCGATTTTCAAATCATTGCTTATATCCTTGTTAACATGATGTGTAACTTTCTTTCCAAATTCGCCAAACGCTGGAAAATCTGCCAAGAAAGTTAAATCAGTGACCAAAAATGAATCTTCTTCTCTTGTTGTACCGTTTTCAACTATATTAGAAGATTTAAAAATGGTTTCAACATTCGTTGAATGTGTTCTTGATACTCCTGACCATTGCTTTCCAAATAAATTATCAGATATATTTGAGTGCGGGATTTGATCAGGAAAAGAATAGACAGTGAGTAGATTTCTACCAACTAGTTGGCTCGGGCCTTCAAATTGAGTCTCCACTTCACTAAAGGAATCTTCAGTCAGATCAGGGGCAGGTTCATCCGTTTGTTTGTCATTATCCTGACTTTTATCACTAGCTTCAGCAGCTGCTTCCTCTATGGACGGAGTTGCACCATTTTCATTCAACATATTTGGCGCTTCCTCGGAATCAAATCTTGCTACCTGTGGGGAAGTATCAAAAGAAACTTGTTTAAGATCTGTGCTAACGCTTTCCTCAGGCCCGTTTAACGAATTGGGCAATGCTGCCACTCCGGGAAGTGGAGTTGAATCTTCTTTGTCATAATCCATATTCTGATTGGAATTATTATTAGTTGACTCTTCTTCCACATTAGGTTGATCTACATTGACATCAGAATTACGCAAACTTTCCAGATCACGGTTTGGTTCAATTTCTCTAGTCTTGAAAGTTACGTTGGAAACTTCTGTTTTCAAAGAAGCGACAGAAGATGGTTGTTCAGTATTAGAATCCTGGATAGTAGCAGATGATCCATTAATTTTATTCTCAGATAACTCATTCATTACGGTTTTCTGGATGTTTTCCTCGTTTTGTTCCGATACCATTTTTATATTTCCATCACTAGTTGGTACCATATTATCATAAACTTTTTCCAGTTCAGTTTCCTCAATCTTACCTGCTTTTGTGGGAACCTCTCCTTTTACCTTAGGGGTCTGGTTGGAAGATACGCAATCTTCAATTTTGGATTCAAATGTTTCAGAGTTAATCGAAGAACTCTTAAATATTACACCTTCCGGAAGGTTATGTTCTTCATTTGTTAGACATCCATCGGCTTTTTGGTCGATGACTAAACTCGTATTAGATGTATCATTTTGAAGATGAGATTGTTCTATTACTTCATTCGGCTTGAAATCTTCTGTGTCATCTTTCTTTATATTTTCGGATGCTTCTTTGCTTTCTTTTTGCTCCTCCAAATTTTTGTCATTTGACTGGGCATCTTTGCCTTGATCAAGTTTTGCAATTTTACTTGGATCTATATTTTTGGATCCTTTCCTCCTTCCTCTACGGCCAACCTTTTTCATTTTTTTTTCCCTTTTTTTTATTTCATTTTCCCAATAAACCCTATCATTAATCTCCATGATTGGAGTGACTCTCCAACCAGTACTAAATAATTTTAAAATTTGTTCACCCACTTTAAATTTCTGTTTTTGTCGTTGTTGCATTGCAATCCGAGATTGTTTCTTCGATAGCTCCTGTTCCTTATATTTGTTTAAGCTCAAAAGATTAAATTTTTCTGTTTCAATAGCTATTCTCATTCGATCTTCCTGGGTCAATGGTACTTCCTTTGTTTCTTGTTTGTGTTTTCGTATTCTTTCTTGGATAATTTTACGCTTTTTTTCAGCCTTAGACAACTTTTCGTACACATGGAACTTGTTTGCAACCACTGATGATCTTTTGGAAGTTCGCCTGTCAGGTTGTAGCAATGTTTCAGCTTTTGGTTGGTCATAGACCAACTTCTTTTTTGTTATGGCAGTCGCGTTGTCACTGGTCTTCGTGTATTTTCTCACAGTGGGTGCTTTCCTTTTGAGTTTTCGTTTCTTCAGTCTCTTTTCGTGCTCTAATTCACGTTCTCCTTCCTCTTCATCATCGCCACCTGAGCTTGATTGCTCGGAATCACTGAGCATCAAATCTTCATCTCCTTCGGCATTTGGCTCTTCATTTTCTGGTGTATTAATTCTACCAAGTTTAGAAGGTTCATCCAGATCGTTTTCCTCACCGGCTGATTTACTCCCATCGGACTGAAAATCTTCATCTTCTATGTCTTCCTGGAATAGCAGATCCAAGTCGTCATCATCAATATTGGCAATTCTACTTTTGGTCTGTTCGATCTCTTCTTCTAATAATTTCGTCATACGGTTACCGGCATTCGAACGCCGTTCCCTCGTTGCCATGAGATATTCAATCTCAGACACATCTGACTCTGAAGAAGACATAGTGCATACAATATTTAATGACTTTTTTGCTCCTTTACATAACTCTTGTTAATGAATGAATGTTTTGCATCTGCCAATTTTCAGTATTGCATGTAATTAAATTACTTTGATATAATTTAGTTGAGAAAAAGATATATATACTATCCTTAAAATATTCAAAAGTTGAAAATTGTAGCCTATACCAAAGGCATATTCGAAAGTGCGGTATTGCAAGTTTATTCTTTAATTCAAAATAATGCTATCTATTGGTACTTCCTTGAGAAGGCTTTCGATTAAAAGAGGCATTTTGGTAAGTCAACAGGTGAGCAATGGAACTATCAATAAATGTCAATTGCGTTTGAGTTCGACAGCAGCATCTCAAGAAGAGATTAGTCATTTTGGAAATTTAGCACCAACATGGTGGGATGTAAATGGTCCTCAAAGAACACTTCACTTGATGAATAATGGTAGATTGGATTTTATTCAACGCATATTGAAAGAAACTGTTAAAGTGTCTGATCCAGATACCTACATTCCAGGTTTTGATTTTAAGAATTTCATGCCTAAACACGTAACCACCAATATCAAAAATGAACTAGATTTGAGCATCAAAAGCCAAATGGATCATAAGGAACTTCAAGTTTTAGATGTTGGTTGCGGGGGTGGTATTTTTGCGGAGTCAATTGCAAGGTTGCCGTTCATTAAGCATGTTAAAGGCATTGACTTAGCTCCAGAATGCATAGAAGTTGCTGCTGAACATTCAAAATTAGATCCCATGTTAGAAGGAAAACTTGATTATGAGTTGATGGCATTGGAAGACGTGGAGGGTAGTTTTGATTTAGTGACATGTTTTGAGATGCTCGAGCATGTTGATAAACCCAGTGAAATATTAAGGCATTCGTGGCTAAAAGTCAAGCCTAATGGCTATCTCTTTTTGAGCACAATAAACAGAGACCTTGTTTCTTGGTTCACAACAATTTTTATGGGCGAATATGTTTTAGGAGTCATCCCAATTGGAACACATCATTTGGAAAAATACATTAAGTCTTCCGAAATCGTTGATTGGTTCAAGAAGAATGAACCAAATTCTCATGAAATTGTGTCTTTGAAAGGATCTATGTATGTGCCAACTCGTGGCTGGGTTGAGCACGATTATGGCAATATTGGTAATTATTTTCTGGCTATCAAGAAGCTCAGGTAGAAAGAAGAGAATGTGACAGGATTCTACAAGTCTGCTTCACAAATTAGAAGGCTCATTATGGGTGTGTCAACTAGCTTTACAGGAATTATTTAAAGTTATAAACCATCTATTTTCGAGTGTATAGAAACTTAACAAAACTTATGCATTCAGAAGAATTCAAATATTACATCATCCTCAAGTTAAAAGGAATCAACATTTGCTTAATGTAGGTATAATTAGGGTATAGAGTATCTGATATGAAGATAATTTTTAGTTTTATTAACTTTTGGAGGATGCTTCTGGTAATAATCAGTGGTGTTGTATAGTTTGGCTCTCAAAATCTCGATTAACATTTCCATTACCGTATATTTCTTATTTGGCGTTGAATCCCTTAAGTTGCTGTCTCAAGCTCTTTTGCGGCATCTTGTTCAGGCTCTTCATCAATGAATTGTGGAATGGTGGCATTCAAATATGATGGAACATCCATTCCTGCATTTTCGAGACCACCACCTAGCATGTCTTCCTCAGCTAATGCGCTCAGCTCTGCATCTAATTCATTTTCATCGATTTCATCAATTTCACCATTCATGGAGTTGCTTGCAAGGACCTCCTGAAGCTCATCCCCTTGCTCGATCAAATCATGCATTTCATCTTGCATTTCTTGCAGCTTATCGATGTTGATCTTACCGTATTGAGCTTTCAAAGCTTTATTAGTCTGTTTAAGAGCATTAACAGTGACCATAGTGTTTTTCAAATTGTCACTTGTCATCTGTGCCTGGGTCATGGACCAGGATTGTGAATCTAATGAATCCCTCATAGACTCCAGTTGTTTTCTCTTGTTCAACAACTTCAAAGCCTGTTGCCTGAGCGGTCTCTGACCAGCAGAGGTCCTGGAGTTACTTATCTTTTTTTGTATTCCCTGAAGTTGGAAGTTTATCTGTGATATTTGGGTATCCAGTTGTGATATTCTTCCTTGTAAACCCTGCTGGGCCTGGTCCATAGCCTTGTTCGACTCCTGAAGTATCTGATCATGGCTCTTCTTGTTCCCGTACCCAAATATTCTATTCATCTTGATTTCACACTATTAATTTGCTGAAATAATAAAGCAATAATACTGACTCTACTTAAACGGCTTCTCTTTCCTAATGTTGTACAAACCTTTCCATATATCAAAGCCTACTTTAACGTCTGTGCTTTTCCTTATTCTGTTAATAGACATGATAGGAACGGCCTTACCTTATTTCGAGCGAGAAGAGAGAACTTGATACGAAAAATTTTGGAACAATCGTTCTCATCAAGAAAAGCTGGACAAAAACCATCGATATAAAAGATCCGTAAAATATTAGATCAATTGTATTTGAGATGAGTTCAGAGAATATTAAACAGGCAGCCAAGGAAATGGCCAAGCTAGGCAAGCCTAGTGAGGATGTTGCAACAAAGGAACAGGTTGTCACACCTTGGGATGTCGAAGGCGGTGTAGACGAAGAGGGCAACGCCCAGGTGATTGACTATGAGAAACTAATCAAGCAATTTGGAACAAAAGCCATTACGAAAGAAACCTTGGATAGGTTCGAAAGCGTTACCGGACAGAAGCCTCACCATTTTTTGCGTAAAGGCCTTTTCTTCAGTGAACGTGATTTCAACAAAATCTTAGATCTCTACGAGCAAGGAAAACCCTTCTTCTTATATACAGGACGTGGTCCATCTAGTGATTCTGTTCATATGGGTCATATGATTCCATTTGTTTTTACAAAGTGGCTTCAGGATGTTTTCGACGTGCCGCTAGTCATTGAACTGACTGATGACGAGAAGTTCCTATTCAAGCATAAATTAACTATAAAAGACGTCAAGGCTTATGCAAGGGATAATGCTAAAGATATCATTGCTGTAGGATTCAATCCTGAAAACACTTTTATTTTCTCTGACTTGGCCTACATGGGTGGCGGCTTTTACGAGACAGTTGTCCGTGTTTCGAGGCAAATAACGGGTTCCACTGCAAAGGCTGTCTTCGGTTTTACAGATTCCGATTGCATTGGTAAATTTCACTTTGCATCTATCCAAATTGCTTCCGCCTTTCCAAGTTCCTTCCCAGATGTTCTTGGACTACCTGAGAAGACACCTTGCTTGATTCCATGCGCCATCGACCAGGACCCATATTTCAGAGTGTGCAGAGATGTTGCAGACAAGCTGAAGTTTTCAAAGCCTGCCCTACTTCATTCTAGGTTTTTCCCTGCCTTACAAGGCTCAACAACAAAGATGTCAGCTTCCGATGATACCTCTGCAATTTTCATGACTGACACACCAAAGCAAATTCAAAAGAAAATCAACAAATATGCTTTTAGCGGCGGTCAAGTTTCCATTGATTTACACAGAGAAAAAGGTGGCAATCCTGACGTGGATGTGGCCTATCAGTACTTGTCTTTCTTCAAAGACGATGATGAATTTTTGAAGGAAGTATATGACAAATACAAATCTGGTGAGCTTTTATCTGGTGAAATGAAGAAGCTCTGTATTGAGACATTACAGGTATTTGTCAAGGAATTCCAAGAACGTAGAGCTAAGGTCACTGATGATCTTTTGGATCAGTTTATGAAACCCCACAAACTTGTTTCCGGTCAAAAGGAGAGGATTGTTCCACCAAAACCAAAGGACCAGAAGAAAGCATAAATACATTATTTGAACATATTATTTAGACTGATAGAATGGTTGGTCAGAAAATTCTTCAGGTATAACTTGGGCGAATACTTTCCTAGCCCATCTAAACGACATGTCACGCTATCTCGATAAATAATTTTATTCTATTTCTTAGATTTTTGTACCTAGTGTAATTATATATAAAAATATTTATAAGATATCAATCATTGCACAACCCGTATCCAATTGGCCAGGTTAATTTATCATTGGTATTTTAACCATGTTGTTCTTTTGTTGGTCATCCCAACGTGAACAGAAGGTAGCGACTCCATCAAAACACTGAAGGGTATAATTAATGGCTCGATATGTAACTTGCCAAACTTTCAATTGTAATAATTGGAATGTTGTGTTCCTTTCCGAATTTCACACAATCGTCTAATCTCATCATGGAACCATCGCGGTCGTTGACGAGTTCACAGATAACTGCTACAGGAGAAAGGCCACTTAAAGTGCATAAATCAACAGCAGCCTCAGTATGGCCACGTCTTGTCAAAACACCACCATCGGCGGCTCTAAGTGGGCAAATATGGCCAGGCTTTAGGAAGTCAGTTGGCTTGGTAGACGAATCTGCAAGCTTCTTACATGTTAGAGCTCGGTCATGGGCGGAAATTCCGGTAGTCGTTCCGTCAGCAAAATCGCAGGTGATTGTGTAGGCCGTTCCGTGTCTGTCATCAGCATTAGATTCATACTTCATGCCGGTTCTGAGTAAGGGTAAATCTAGGCGATCCGCAACTTGATTTGACATAGGGCTGCAAACATAACCAGAGGAGTGGCGCACTAGAAAAGCCATCATCTCGGGTGTCACATTCTCAGCTGCACAGATCAAATCTCCTTCATTTTCACGGCCTTCATCGTCCATGACAACGACAAATTTGTTCTGTTTGAAATGCTTCAGAGCATCTTCAATTGACATGAAGTTACTCATTGTAATGCAGGGAAAATGTTAATGTTTGTTGGTTTGGAAAAAAACGGTAGTGCGTTTAACTACGTCTTTGGCACGGGTGTTCTGAATAAACTTCGGTGTTTTCTATGAATCACTTCATCATTTATCTGTATTGTAGGTGTCGTTCAATATATACCCTTTCGAAATTCCAACATCCCTTCATGGAGTGTAATTAGACATAATTTGGAGCGTGACAAATTATCCACTTTAAAGTGAAAAATTTTGGCCACGGATATTAGTAACCAATTCAAACGGAGATAGTAGGGAGGTGTGGCATACACTGGTAGAGAAATTTTGCCTGTTTTTTGATCTATTTCCACAGAAAGGTTCACGGCTGACAGGAGCAAGACAATTATGGGTACTGGTATCTCACGTCGTTCACCTAAATAGCAGCAGTCATCAGGAGATAACCAAACCTACAGCCCCGGAGATACAGTTTGTAACAGGTGCGAAATACGACCTACATTGTTTGTGTGGCTGGATAATTACGTGCGTTAATGTGTCCTAACCTTTTCTTTATTTCTTAAGGAGGCAGGAGGCAGGAGACTCTTTGACTCAGTAGCTAGTGTCTTTTCAACACTCTCTCATCTTGGTAACCCAGGCTCCGTCGGAATTTTAATTGCCCGTTAGGAAATTCCTCATACTTGCATTAGATAGAGATATATGTGTGCTTGACAATATCGCGAGTTTATCTTGAGACCCTATTATGAATCGGTTTGTCTGTCAAGCACGCGCTCTACATCCTTAAATAAATTAACAGTAGAATTAGTCAAGAATGCGCGTTTCAATATAATCTGTTTGAGGTGTCACAACAGAGTAGGAGACGGTAATATCATCTGGATTAAATGAATATTGATATTGACGATATCCTTGCCGAGCTGGATAGAGATACTACCGCTTTTGAGGAGTCCGTCGACTTCACACTGCCAAGCGATGGTAATACGACCGCAGTCAACTCATCATGGGATACAAACAAGGTACACGCCCCCATCACTCCTATAATAGACTTCCAGACACTCATGAATCAGTGGAGAAACGAGCGCACAGCACCAGAGTTGCTACCATATCCGGCTGATCTGATGAAGCGGATACTCCGCCGCATGCAGGATCAGCTAGAATATATTGAGAATATATCCATGGGCTTTTTGGAACAAGATGAAAAGGAATTGACCAATGGGACCTCGATAGCTCTTCAAAATAAAAATCTGAACAACAATAAGAAGCTCCCGCTTTTATGTATGGAAGCCGAACTTGAACGCATAAAGTTTGTGGTTAGAAGTTATCTACGATGTCGCCTATACAAGATTGACAAATACAGTCTATATCTGAGGCAAATTCAGGAGGATGGTACAAGCCTTATATCTCTAGATGAACTACTATCCAAATCTGAACTAGAATACCATGACCGACACTTCAAAATACTACTAAAGCTACTGAATAGCTCGGTATTAAAACACATGCCAGATGAACTTCAGGCTATAAATGACACAGAAGGAAGTGTCAGCATGATAGAGGAGCCTGATTGGAATAAATTTGTTTTTGTCCATGTCAAGAGTTTACCGGAGCACGAACTAATCAATCTACAGAAAGATGAGTTTGGGAAGCCTTGCTACACGGTAACTATTCAAGAGCTCAATGAGGATGTGGAGCTCTCTATTGGTGGAATATATGTGATGAGGTACGCAGTCATAAGAGATCTTTTGGCGCAAAACAAGTTACAATTGATATGACGCTTTTTTGTTTTGCCGCTTGGGGGCATTACCAGGTAAAACCAATGCTCACCTCGAACGGCTGCCTCTTATGAAAAATCTTTACGAGTTCTCGATAAGTAGTGATAATTAAGTGAAAAGTTTTCGTCTTGAGAAATACAAGTATACCTTGGAAGTTTAAATAGTTGATTCGTCTGGTTTCAGTTGCCTCAAACACATTGCACTTAGTGTCTGTAATTTTGTCAGTTTCTTAGCAAAGGAATTAGAATTACAGTAACGATCTTTCATGACAGAGCGAAACTTGTAATGATACTATTAAATGATGATATAAAACGATTATTTTAGACGTTAGACTTCTGAATTCAGTTTTACTGATTGGAGAAAAATCGTACCATATCTGATCTACCAATTTTTGGTTTTATCCTATAAATTCTTTTAATTTGTAATTGTCAGAGGGCACATAGTAAATAACGGTAAAGTTGCCTCTCGATACTTCAGAATTTGTCTTTATTTGATATCTTAACTGTTCTACACAGCCAGTAATCATATCAATTCTTATTTACTTAGATATAATCTTCTATTATGTCGTCTTAAGCATATTTCTGACCCAGTTTTTTACCATCTCATACTTTTGGGGAATAGTTTAGTTTAAATTGTAAATTGTACTTAATTGATATAATGAAGCTAAAACCATCGACAACGTTAAAGCATCTCAAGAGTGAGAACAGTGAAAACAAGTTTCGTGATGGTGTTTAATAAATTAGTATCTTTCAATTTAGACTATGCTCCTCAATATCAAATTAGCAAGTATATATCTCCAAGAACGAGATTACAGCTGGTGCATATCAAACACAAGTCATCACCGTTAGTGCAAGGATACTTTGCAGTAGGTACAGAATGTCCAGATGACAGCGGTGCACCTCATACTCTTGAGCATTTGATATTTATGGGATCACGGAAGTACCCTTATAAAGGTTTACTAGATACCGCAGGCAACCTCTGTATGTCTTCAACTAATGCCTGGACGGCAACAGATCATACTGCTTATTCGTTGGTAACAGCTGGTTGGAAAGGATTCAAAAAGTTATTGCCAGTGTATTTAGATCATTTGGTAAATCCAATCCTATCAGATTCCGCCTGTGTAACAGAAGTTTATCACATCGACCCTGAAGATTTAACCGAGAAGGGTGTTGTTTACAGTGAAATGGAGGCTATCGAATCCCAAAGTTGGTTTGTGACAACATTGGAGAAACAAAGGCTGATGTTTTCTGAAGGGAGTGGTTACAGGTCTGAAACTGGTGGTTTGACTGAGAATCTAAGAACATTAACCAACGACGAGATCAGAGCGTTTCACAAGAAGATGTATAAACCTGATAACATATGTTTAATTGTTACTGGAAATATTCCAGAGAAGGAATTATTAGACATTGTTGAAACATGGGATGATACACTTCTCTCACATGATCCTAGTAACTATAAGAGACCGTTCCTAGACACGGAAGCATCGCATATACCTGAAAAGAGAGTTAAAACGACCGAGTCAACAGTAACTTTTCCTGAGATGGACGAAAGTCAATCGGAAATATTAATATCATGGATTGGTGAACGCTATGATGATTTTACCAACGATTTAGCTGTTTCAATGCTGATGGATTATTTTACAGAGACAGCTCTAGCTCCATTTACTAAAGAACTGGTTGAAATTGATGATCCTTTTGCAAATGCTGTGGACTATTGGACAGATGACTTCATAAGAACTATTATAAATTTAAACATTCACGGTGTTCCAACTGAAAAGCTAGATATTACGAAGAAGAAAGTGCTGGAGATTTTGCAGAACCACCAGATTGATCTGAAGAGGATGAAGCAAGTAATTGAAAACAATAAATGGGACTACATATTGAAATGTGAAAAAAGTGCAGATGTTATGTTAGCTCAAAATGCTATCAGTGATTTTTTATATGGAAAAGTTGACGGTTCATCGTTAGAAGAAAATTTGAAATCATTGAAGGACCATGAAGTATTACTCGGCTGGCAAGTAAATGACTGGCAGATGCTTTTGAAAAAGAATTTTATTGATAACAAACCTGTGATAGTTCTGGGAAAACCATCCTCAAATCTTTCGGAAGAATTGGAAGAGAAGAAAAAGATGTTACTTGAAGAAAGAAAGACAAAAAAAGAAAATGTGACATTTTGTAATGGTCTTCTTGAAAAATTAGAAAATGCTAAATCAGAAAATGACAAACCTATTCCTGAAGAGCTTCTCCAGGAATTCGAAATCACAGCGCCTGCAAAGAGTGTTGATTTTATTTCCACTGAGGGCATCACTATTGCTCACGAAATTTCAACTGGTGATTCAAAAAATGATTTAATTTCGAAAATTTTGGAACTGAAGCCAAAGGATTTCCCATTTTTTATGCATCTTGAGAACTTTGATTCACAATTCGTTGAATTACATGTTTTGCTCAATTCAAGGTTTGTCAAAGACACGACACTGTTGCCATTATATCATGTCTTGAGTGAACTGTTTTCAATGCCTATGAGGGAAAGTGATGGCTCAATTTTGGGTTATGAAGACGTTGTGACAAAACTCAAATCCGAAACAGTGGATTCTCAAATTATTTTGGGAGTCCAAGGAGTATCTTCTGATTTGATTGATTTCAGAATCCGTTCTAAAATAGGAGATTATGAAAATGCGGTACGTTGGATTAAACATTGTTTGTTCGATATGGTATTTGATAAAAAAAGAGTGTCTGTCTTGTTAGAGAATTATTTGAGCTCAATAGTAGAATTGAAACGTGAAGGTGACGTGATGCTTGAATCTTTGACAAACAGACAAATATATACCACAAGAGCGATGAAAAAATCTACAGACCCTTTATTTGTTGAAGAAATAATTGAAGATATCATTCAGGATATTGATGATGGTAAATATGAGGAGAAAGTGCTCCCAAGGTTAGAGACTATCAGGGACCAACTCAAAGCAAGTCTTCATAATTACAGAATATTGATATTAGGTGGGATTTCACATATATCTGATCGCTTATTTGAGCCTTGGGTGGAAAACTTCGGAAATGTTGGTTTTCACCCTGATGAGTGTAAAGGAAGAGTACCAGCTGTACCAAGAGCTCTCGAAACCATATCTGATATTGCTAAATCACCATCTCAAAAAGCCTATATCATAACAACCCCAGCTTCTGATTCGGCGTATATGAATGTTCTAACTCGTGTCCCATTTAATTTGAATTATAAAGACCCAAACTATGCTGCAGTTTCCCTTCTCTCCGAGTATCTGCAATGTGTTGAAGGACCATTTTGGAAAGGTATTCGTGGGTCAGGTTTGGCGTATGGTGCAAGTATGGTGAAGATGCCAGAAATTAACGCTTGGGGATTCAATATTTATCGTGGTGCTGATATTATTAAATGTTATCAAGCTGCCAAAGATATTATAAAGAATTATTGTGATGGTACTTTTCAGTTTGACAAGCAGTTGATTCAAGGTGCTATCAGCAGCATTATCAATCGCATTGCCACAATGGAAAGTAATTTTTTCTCATCGGCCATTTCCAAATATACCGATAAATTCATTTTGAATAGAGGTACAGATTTTAATGAACAGTTTCTGAAAAGTTTGGAGAATGTTACAGCTGACGATTTAAAAAATGCATTACAGGTTTATTTTAGTAAATTTTTCAAGTCAAAAACAAGTATTGTTTTCGTCAGTTGTCATCCAGCAAAGTTAGAGCAATTACAAGAATTTTTTGAATCTGAAGGCTTTGAAGTTGAGGTTGAAGAAATGGAAGAAGAAGATGAAGATGAAGATGAAGATGAAGATGAAGATGAGAATGCCTCTGATTTAGATGAATAAAAGTGACCTTATAAGTTCTTATTTAATAAAAAGATGATTTGGTTCCATTTTCCTTATCGAAGTTTACTTCTGTATCAACATCTATGTGATGTAGCTTTATATCAATCATTCAGTAGTAATACATAATGTAGCAATATTGCATTAATTGGGATAAGTTGTATTTACGACGTATATCATATAAAATCGTCCATGTTGTTACGTACAACTCACATCTGCGAGTCATAAATGCACGTCAGAAAAAAAAAATACATCTTTATTTTGGTCGTAAAACATGTTCACTTCTCGCCAAAAACTTTGAGTTTGAGGCATTTACTTTGTTGTTGGATCTGGTATTTAACGTTTGGGTTTTCGTTTGAATAGCTGTGTGCAAATTAGATAACCCCAAACCTAGAGATGTACTTGGTAACCCATTGATCAATTTTGAAGAGGTCGGTATGGGAAGAGCATGCTTTTTGGTGGCTTTTTCCTTGTTTGTTACAAAATTATCGAAAAGTCTGCTCTTACTACCGCCTCCCCCAGAAGGACTAGTAATATAACTAGGTGTGTTTTCCGGGGTAGTATGTTTATAAGTAGCTGTTCCAGACGTAGATCTAGGAGTTTTCGGTGTATGTGAAGAAGCGGCTGTCCTGGGTGAAGAAACTCCTAATGTTTTATCTTTTGATATAGTAGGGCTAACCAGCCTGGCAGCCTTAAGTGCATCATCGATTGGTTCCTCATCCTTCCTGGTCTTTCCAACTAATCTATCATGATATAACCTTATGCTCTTGTCCAATGCCACTAACCATGCTTCACAATCGGGTTTATCAGCTCTACAAATGAATGAGTTGTATGGCGTCTGCAATACAAAATAGTTGGCCATATCCTCAGACAGTAGAATTTCTTTTAATTTTGTTCCAGCTTGGCATAAATTAATATCGACAATTTGTTCATACAATGCATTGTTTTCTTCATTTGGTGTTTTTCTCAGAACAAAAACTAGAGCCCTACCAAAGCTTGTTATGACAAGCATTCTCTTATAGAAATTGTCAAGTGGTAATGGTTCGAGGTGTTCTTCTTGCTTATTATGAGAGAAAAACTTCTTAAATTTACCCGAAAAAGCAGACCCATTATTTTCATCCAAAACTTGTCCAACATCGTTCTTTTCAGGAATGACAGCTAATGTGGATGCAGTGCCTCCTGGCATTTTGTAATCGTCAGTTATCAAGTTAGGGTCGTAAGGATATTCAATATAATATTTATCTTCTGGTATTTCTTTGGATGCAGCTTCACCTCTGAATCCCGTTATTCCTCCACCTCCTCTAACGACCTGCGATAGAAGGGTGCTTCTTGACGTACCGAATTGTTGTGGGTCAATTATAGTCCCATGCATTTTATGAACCCGTTTTTCTAGATTTTCAGTAGCAACCATTGCAATGTTCACTTCACTAGCTTTAATGACTCTTTCATCAATATTTCTCAAATAATATGACCAAGTTATATCTAATTTTGTCATAGGCTGGGCTGTTAAGCTGTCATGGCTATTACTATGCCTCTGTTTGTAGGCTGTAGAGGAAGTACCAGTTGACGTATCAACTGAAATAGCTTGGGGTGTAGGAGATGGAGAGGCATGTATCTTTGAATTCACAGTACCAGTACTCACATTGGTGCTTGCAGACGAAAATACAGTCGACGAACTATTATTCTTACTATTGTGAACTGATGCATGTATCTTTTGGTGTTGTAGCGAAGATACAGACTGAGATGATTCTCTTTTGTTCAAGGCTACACTTGCTGCAGATGCAGCTCCACTACTACTCCTCTTACTATGAATGGCTTTCCTATGTGATACTGTTTTTCTTGCACTTTCTAGTATATGAGCAGTTCGCTCGTCTACATGCTTTTTTGGTGCTAGAATTGGAGTGGGTGGAGAACTAGTAGCCGGTGTAGAATTGGTAGAATTTGCCGCTGAAGTATTTACGCTTAGTGGTGCACTAGGGGGGTTTGATTTCGATGGTCTTTTAGGCAAATTAATTACTGTCTTCTTGGCATATTTACCATTCAATTGCGGAATTGGCTGCATTGACTTTGCACTTACCTTATATGGCTGAATCTCTGGCGCATCTTCATCCCAAATTGACCCATCATTGAAATTCTTTTCTTTGTAAAAATGATGTTTTTTAATTTGAGGAATAGTGAGTCGATTTTCTGGTTGTTTTATTAAAATTCGTTTCACCAGATCTCTAATAACGACAGGGAATCCTGCTGTAAACGCATATTGAACTTTCATAACTTTTTGAAAAGTGAGATATTCGTTAGTAGCTTTAAATGGCGGTTTCCCAGCTATCATCTGAAACAAAATACATCCAAAAGCCCAAATATCACATCTATAGTCAACCCAATTATCATTTAGCAATTCGGGTGATACATATTCCGCGGTACCAACAAATGACTTAGATCTTGTCAGCAGATCGTATGAATTTTTTGTGTTAGGTTTCGGTTCTAAAATTTTAGCTGTACCAAAGTCTGTAACTTTAACTTTCATTTCATAATCTAAAAGTATATTCTCTGGTTTGATATCTCTATGGATTATTCCCATATTATGAATGTAATGAATTGCATCTATCATCTGTGCGGAATAATAGCAAGCACATTCTTCACTTATCGAGCCAAACTTCTTCATTACTGAAAGAAAATCTCCATTAGGAGCATATTCTAACAAAAAATAAAGACTTGATTCGTCTTGGAATGTAAAATACAACCTAACAACGCCTCTAGAATTATTGAGACGTTGGAGGGCATTCTTTTCAATATTAACATATTTTACTTTCTTTTGCTTGATCAAATATTCTTTGCTTAAAACCTTCACCGCATATTTTTTTCCACTATCCTTTGAAGTTGCAATGTAAACTGTTGAGTATGAACCGTCACCTAGCATATCTCCAAATTTGAAGTCCTTGATACCTTTTTTAACTACCTGTCTTGAGATTTCCCCAGTCTTCGAATTAGTTACTTCACGAATGATTTTTGCAGCACCTCGATCGGCCCATTCGTCTCTTCTCTGTACAAACTTTGGATCTACACTCATTCCATATTGTGATTCTCTTGGCGATATTGGGCTAACGTTGTCGATACTGTCTAGTGTAACTTGATCTTCCGTTGAAGATATGCTTTCTATTTCACCTCCGTCACTATTATCACCTTTGTTTTTGGATGCGTACATTTCTATGAAGTTATCCGTATCTGTCAGAGCCTTCTGAACAGGTGTTGGTCGTCTATGAATCATGTCTATAATAGTTCTGTTTGAAGTCGATCTTGCAGGGGCAATACCGCTGCCACCTGAATTGAGCTTACCTGCTTTATTTAATAGCTCATTCCTCTTTGCTAACTGAATGGTAATGTGATCTTCATCTGTGGGAAGTAGTGGTCTAGAGTTGATGTTCTCATCCATGGAATTCGTCATCTTTCTTATAATACTTATTGAATGGAATAATATTAATTCAAGTCTCAAGTGTACTTTCAATAGATTTGGGAAGCTCTGTTAGAAGAAATTTTCTCATGCAAAATTTGAAGAACAAAAGATATGATGTTGCTAAATCTACACTCCCACCTAATATTCTTCGTTAATATGGTAAAATGAAATGTATCCAAAGAGATCTTTGATATATCGAACTAATTCAGAAGAGAAACCAAATATACGAAATAGTTGCGATATTTCGTCCTGTTGTACTTAAATATCCTAATAATTAACCCCTAGGTTTGACGGCGTTCTTTTTGAAATCCTTTCCCAGTGTTTTGGAGGAAACTTCTTTTGATTATTGCTTCACTGACGTCCTAACACGTATAGACTGTCACCTTGAGGAACTGTCAGAATGCTGTTCCCTTGTTTGCTTAGCTTCGTTTGCGTTAACCTTCTGGAAAGCGTTGTTTTCGCTTTTCAAAAGGACCTACTTTGTATTAGCAATTGATTGTTCAGGTCAGTAGTATAAACTAAGGGAAGGGGGAGGGGAGGTAGGAATTCAGAAGATCAAGAATTTTACATAACGTATAACATGATAATGTTAGTGGCCATCGATTTATTAGGAAGATACTCGCATAGGCTCTAAAAAAGTCTAGGCCGTGCGTGACTAGTCGTTGCATTTTGTATCTCAGTATTTTCGAATTCTGGTTATTGTTTCTCTCTGAAGAATTCAGTAATAGTTTTGCCTTTTTCCCTCTATTTTTTCAGATTTTTCGCAGAGTTTAGTTAAAAAATACTCTGGTTATGTGGTATGATCGCGTGCCGCCAGGCTCAAGGCCACTGACAACTAACTTGAAACAAGCTTTCAAGATAAGTTCCGATCCAAATAAAATATCCAGCTATAAAACATTTTTTCCAAAATAACAAAGTACAATTTTGAATAAAAGCCACCAAAGGATAGGTTAACTTGTTTCTAAACGTTTAATATATTAGATTTCAAAATGGGCCCAAGAAACTTGTCCAAACCGCTCGAATGCACACATATACTCCTAGGGAACGACGAAATTCTAGAGACCGATGAGGTATTTTCAATACCAGGGTTTAGATTGAGGTACAGCAAGATGCAAGTTCAGAAGTTTGAGTGCGTAAACAATGTTTCACTTGACACTGAAGTAATATGTCAGCTCATCGAGATGAACGATATTGTCCCTATTAATATTGTCACTCCTGTGGTCTTGGAGGAAACACCTGCTTACAGTTTACTAAGGAAAACCCGGAGTCCCAGAAAACATTCGTTCAAAGTCATAACAGCACTCTGTTCCAAGATACGAAAATCATGGGTTAATCGCAATCGGAGCAGCGCAAAGTCCGAAGAAGCCAATCGTATTTTTGGTCGAACGTTGGTTCGCTCCAACTGAAGCCAACAAGCATATCAGGAAACCTGCAAGTAGAATCAGTTTAAGCTGAGTGTGAGGCTTAGTGTATATTCTACAATAGAAGAAGTTAATCTTTATACTATATACGAAGAATTGGTGGATAAAAGCTTCAGTCAACATACAACTTGTCTTATCAAGGTTAGGAGTTGAGCCTATCCCTTGCTTTATCCCATCTACGATTTTGTTCACAGTCTGGCAAGGTAATATCTCATGCTCGTTGTGCTCCGTTCTTTAATGTCCGTCCGACAGACATATCGTATAATTAATAGTTCAACAAAATTGTCTTCCAACAAAACGATGCTCATGAAATACTAAGGAAAAACAACGAATCCAACTTTAGTCTAGTCTGTACCCATATGGTCGCTTCATAATATTTGACAAAAAGACGTATATAACTCAGACAGGTTGTGTCTGCCCTTGCGAGAGCTTCTGTCCGTATCGGAGATTCCTGTCTTTTTCTCCCTCAACACTGTGTCTCGAGTGATCTCATCTCGCAGTTCTCGGTGATATAAAGATTTGGAGCCAAAAGGTGAAAACAACATATAAAGACAAAAGGTGCACTGAGAAAAACCCAGGCTTTTTAAGTTTGCCCTACCCGTTGTTAAAAGTTGCAATAAAAACATAACTGAAGCTAAGGAAAGAAAATCAAGCTTCAGAGACTTTCAACTAGACTGGAAATTTTCTAACCCGAACGGTATCGGAAAAGGACTTTGGGACGCAGCAGCAATGAGCTCAACAACAACTGTCCGTCAACGGACAGTATCGAAATCAGCGGTAAAAAAGGGTACCAACTCACAGAAGAAGCCAAAACTATTATATTCATACGATGAACTACCGGAATGGCAAAAAGACAACGAGTACATCAGGGAAGGGTATGTTCGCGAGACAAATTCCTTATTCAGGTGTCTGCAATCACTGTCATATCTCAACAACGAGTCGGTAAATATTTACACACATCTAATATCTGCACTAACGTACTTTGTTATGTTGTTGTTTTTCACAGATGTTTTACTTATTCCATCATTTCCCTCCACTACTATGACCGATTACATCATGATCAATTTCTACTTATTGGGTGCCTTCATATGTCTGATGTGCAGCAGTTGTTTTCATTGCTTCAAGCAGCACTCGTCGCCCCAATGTGATATTTGGAGCAAGGTAGACTACATGGGCATAATCGGGCTTATTTCATGCTCTCTGATCTCTCTCCTCTATTATGGGTATTTTGATCACATATTTTACTTCAAACTGTTCACCGTAACCACAGTGATTCTAGCATTATTATGCAGTGTATTTGTTCTGAGCGACAGGTTCAACACCAGCAACTTCCGCCCTTTTCGTGCTGCATTTTTCATTTTATTTGCATTGAGTGGAATATTCCCCATTATAACTGGTCTTTTCAAATTTGGCATAGTGGAAGTCATCCACAGAACACAACTTAGATTTGTGGGTTGGGAGGCCCTGTTTTACATTGGTGGTGCTATTGTGTACGGCTACAGAATTCCTGAAACATTGGCACCAGGAAAGTTTGATTTTTTTGGATCATCTCACCAAATTTTTCACATATTGGTCGTTATTGGCTCATTTTGCCACCTTAGAGCTGTCATTGGCTCGTATATGTTCATTCATACTCATATCAATGCTGATAAGTTGATAAAGATCAATTAATGTTTTCTTCTATATTTTGTTAATTTTGATCGATATTTTTTTGGTCGTTGGCGGGAAATCTTTATTGTAATAGGTTAAGAAATATTCAAGGAGAATACAATATTATGGTACAATTTAGATCTCATAACATTGGATTTAGAGATTATTTAGAACCTCTAGCAGGGACGCAAAGAAATTTCCAGCCCTGAAGTTGTAATTTGTTTAATATGTATTAGTTTGTTTATATCTTTTACCCGGATTAATTCTGTTAAGCTATGCATCTTTTATGTATTGGCAATAGGCAGTTCAAGAAGGTTGAACGAGTTTTGAAGGTTAGAAGGTACATGGAGCTAAGGGATTATCAGTCCATGAAAGATTGAATTATGACCTCTAATTTAACAGCAAGGGCTTTACTTGCATATAGACATGGCCTCAGAGCTACACGTATCGCTTTCCGCGAGGATACGAGGATGTTACTTGCGGCCAGAGAACAAATGAGACAAGGAATGGTAACTCCACCTAACCCAGAACTATCCAAAGAAGACCAAATTAAACACCTAGAAGATGTAGCAACATTTTTGAAAAGAAATCTAGTTCAGGGTAAAAAAGAAGGTTCAAGAGAGCAATACCATCTAAATATTCACTCAGAAACTGAACTCGGGGACAACGAGAGTTTAAAAACGGCAAAGAAAACTTTAGCTGCTCAAGGTGGTGGATGCTGTGGAGGCGGAAAAGATCTTTATAAATAGTGATATATATGGCACTTTATGTTCTCAACGAATCTTTTGTAAATATTCATTTTAAGTTTTTATGATCGGTCCACAGGTACATGGATAAATGATAGTAACGGAAGAGTATGGCTTCGAGAATTCAATGAAGAAAGGTAAACAAAAGTGCTAGGTTAATATGAGTCCAGATTCAGATAAACGAGATATACAAATTTCAAAAGCACTAGCGTATTTATTAAGACATGGTGCGATCAAAGAAAACTTATCTATTGATCCCAATGGCTACATCCGACTAGATGATATTTTAAAACATAATAGATTGAAAAGTCACAAATGTACTGCAGAAGATATACATCGAGTGGTAGAAAAGAACGACAAGAAACGTTTTCACCTTAAAATTGATTCAAATGGTGACAAACTAATCTGTGCGACGCAGGGACACTCAATCGCTTCTGTTTTGCCTGATAACGAGATCCTTCAGCTTATTACATCTGAGACACAGCTACCAGAAAATTTAATTCATGGAACCACTATGGCTAAGGCTGTAATGATTTTAAATTCAGGATCAATCAAAAAGCTAGGTAGAAATCACATTCACTTATCACCTGGTGTAACAGGAATTGATGCTGATGTTATTAGTGGAACGCGATACTCGAGCACAGTCTTCCTGTACATTAGACACAACCAGCAATTGTTAGATAGTGGCGAATTGAAATTATTCAAATCATTAAACGATGTCTACTTAAGCCCAATAGATATTCCCCTCCGATTGATTGCTAGAGTGGTTTACAAACCACAGAATGGTAATGTTAAACTATTGACTGCTCTCGAGGAAAGCGGGATCGAATGTTCTGAGATATAAGTCCATTTTCTATTGTTGGATCATTGGGATAACTGTCAATTAGGTTTTCTCAGTGGGAATTGACCCGATTTAATCGCCTAACTATATCAAGGAAATAATTAGAATAAGTTTGGGCGAAATATTCTACTGATAAAATGGCTTTAAATTTAATTATAAACATGGAAATCACAATACTGGGAACAGTATTTTACCAAAAATTTAGTTCTATGAGAAGGAAGCCATAGCAATTGTTCTAACAACTTTTATTTTAAGATAAGAAACACTGATTTTATGATCCGATTATCGTGGTCAATACTTCTGAAGACTAAATAATTAACATATATGGTTTGAAATATGAATGTGTCAAGCCATAAATGTACTTTTCAGGAAGAGGGGCGACACTTACAGTCATAGCAGTGGGCCTATAATACACTACAAGTCCACACTAATGGCAACCTGCCAAGAAGTTCGATTGTAACCTAATTGAAATTAAATCAGAATTGCTTCCCTTTCTCTGAAAAGTAGACATAGTTGAGAAGATAATCAGTTGATAGTTTTCGACTGCACAATGATGGGTTCGCAAAAGTGATGGTTGTCTTTCGACTGTTGTATTTTTTTTAACTCTATAAATATTTGACACACTACGGGTTAAAAATACACATCCATGAAAAAATTTCAGTTAGTGTTATTATTTTCTCTCTCAAATTTAGACGTTTGTGTACAATTTCAATGTGTACTGTGTCTCCCCCAGTACTACTTATTGACATCTATTCAATAAGCGTAGTCCGGGTCTCATCGCTGTAGTTAATCGTAAAATTGACTTGGTCACGTGATAATTTTCCGCAAACAAACGTTTAAGATGCAGAGAACTACTTCTGTTCATAATAATCAATTAAAATGAAGATGTAAATTAATCCTCTGTGATTAAAATATAAAGGACGAAAACTGAAGAAACTAGACTCAATTTTCAATAACTGGCATCCATCATTTGACCTGTTATAAAACAATCATGTATTTACAGTTAAAAGTGAGTCGGATGTGTTATAGCACTGGTGTGAGCCAGCAGTTCTTAGAAAGCATTTTAATCAGAGCTCAGGAAGCCACTTTAAAAAGGCTGGATGCTCAAAAGTCAAAAAGTAGCAAACCAAACAGAAAAGCCTCTCAGAATAATAAGGCACCACACAGAAGAATTGTTAGATTTCAAAAAAAGTCCCCTGAAGCAGGTGTAATATCAAGAGTTAACCCCAGGTTCACACAAAACGCAATTGATAAGCAACCCCAATTCAAGCGATCTCAGCTTAAAAGTGGAGATTCTTTTAACGGAAGTGTGAGTGAAGAACTTCTAGATGTTGTGGATGGAGGAAAAAATGCTGATAAATTTTCCAATAAGGATACTACCCATCCCAGAAATAAAAAGGACTTCAATGGACGCGCAGTTCCAAACCTGGTAAAAAAAAAGATCAATGTTTATAAGGCAAACATTGATACTGCCGTAAAGCCGAATATTATTGCTAATAAAAACGACTATTCGTACATTCCGTCAGATCCAACACCACTAGCATTACTGAAGTTTTGGCCTGGTCTCTTTGACACTAAGGAAAGCAGAAAAATAAACTATTCTTTGGGATTACTGAAGACCAATAACTTTCCCTTGTTCAGAACTGCAAATCATGGAATCTTTTCAAGTCAAAATTCAAAGGCCACTAATGAAAGTTATGCTTTAAGTAGCACAACGTTTAGCAAGTACACACCGGCGTCATCTTTGCAACTCCAGAAAGAGAAACTTTTCAAGAATTTTGCAGTTGCGCCAGATCATGCTGAAATATCTTCTGTTATCACTGGGCAATATCCAAATATTGAGACTCCTTCACTTGTCAAATTCCAAAATATTACAAAGAATCCAGAAAAAGCTAAACAGCTGCTTTTCAACAGTACTATTGCAAAAAATGCTTTAGAGAACACCAATATTGAAAGTAGTGCTAAACAACACATATTTGAAATTTGCTCGGGTTTAAAGCCAATATCTGCATTAAGACAATAAAGGTTTTATTCTAAACAATTGGATCAAAGAAACTTCATGTCACAGGAAGGGACTTTGTCATTTATTTCCTAATTCCATATCCAAGTAATGTCCAATACCAGTAAATAATATACCAATTCCTGTATATAAATATTCAAACTCGTATTTATTTTATTCACAGTCTTTCGTAGAATCGGAATCTTCTGAAACCCTTCCTAATTTTGTAAATAGACTAATATCTGATTTCAACAATGCTTTTTTTATCTCGTAATCTCTTCTTCCGATATCTCGTTGATTCAATACTATTACCAAAATAGATTCCAATACACTAATATAAGCATTGGATGGTAGTAAGTTTAAGACTGCCAATAAAATATCTGTATTAAAAACCAGATGGGCATTTCTTAATAAAAATTCTACAACTAACGTGTTTTCGTGATCATTTATTTGAGCAAGTTCAATATAGTGTCTCAGAATAATCAAGACCCGTTCTTCATTCAAAAGTTTTTCTATACTTAAAAAATCATTGTAAGTCATCAGGGTTTCAAAATAATGCTCCTCTGAATATACCACAAGCCATTCCTCCTCTCCAAGTGTGAGCAAAGTTAAGAAGTTTCCGATGTCAAATTTTTTGATTTCATTGATTATGTGAAAAAGCAGTGAATTATCAGTCTCCTGAGTAGTAATACTCATTATATTATGCAAAATCTCCTGAAATTCTTGACAATCATTAGCATGTTCTATTTTAATAGCCAAATATCTTTTTATGCTTAATTTAGAGTATCGGAGATCTTTAGAATACTCTGCTATGAATTTCCCAAACTGATCCCATAACTTATGCCTTTGGATGTTTTCCTGTAGTTTTGCTATGTAATAATCGGCCAAAAATATCCTTTCAGAACCATTGCTAGCTCCTAGTCTTTCCAAAACAGATACTTTAACTGATGGAAATTCCTCTGAAATCTTCAACAGCATTTGTGAATCAATTCCTAGAATTTGAAAAACTTCTAAAATACTGTCAATAGCCTTCTCATCGTTCATATAAGGAGTCGTGATTAACCACTTTAAATCCTGCTTAAAATCATCCTCATTATACGTTTCATCAAATCCATTTACGTTATCCTTGATGAAGATTAGCAAATCTTTGTATGAATTCTCTTGTTTTAAAATTTGGATAGCTTCAGTCAAGTTTTTGCGAATTTTGTGTATCTCAAATAAGGTCTTGATATCCGGATTTTCTGATTTATTGATAAGCTCGATTATTTCATCCAAAGTCTTGGACTGGAACTGCTTCAAATCGACAGTATCATTAGGCATTTCCCTTGATAGCATGTAAAGATTGATTTCCACACTTGACATTACATTCACAAAATCTTTAATATTATCCTTCCTTTCTGGATTCATCAATTGCATCCATAGTTTTTGTAGAAGAGATTTCAAATCGGTGCATTTATTTTGTAGTTTTAACTCCTTTAATCTTGCCACTAATTTAAGGAGTCCATTCACCAACCATAATTCTCCATAATATTTCAAATCCAGTAGGTAAAGTAACAGTCTGACATCCACAGCAGAATACACTTCTAACCATTCATCAGTAAAGTTTGAAGATATTGCTTTAAAATGAAGAAGTTCAAGTAGAATCAAAAGATTCGAAAAATAGTCAAGTTCGGCAACGTCAAATTTGGAGGTACAGTCATTCTTCAAATGCTGTATTCGATGCTTGACGAGATCTATTTCCTCGAAATTATATCGAGTGAAACTCAATATGTCTGGTTTCTTGAACAGTAACTTGAGGCCACAATTTCCATAGAGTATTATATTTGTTGTTTCTTCATAAATACTTTCTAGGTACTCTCTTTCTTGCCCCTCTCTAAACGAGTTATCCTGTTTTTGCAAAGGCGCTAGACGAAGAAGATCACAAATTGGATTTTTATTATCACTATTGCCTGAAATGTCAAATAATTTAGTTGTCTCTGTTATTCTCATACAGGTATGCCTTCCTGATAACTTTTGAATTACTTTTGGTTCCTCTAGCCCTGTAAATTTATACACTAGTATTTCAAAGGAATTAAAATTAACGAATAGATAAGGATAGTTGATTAGTAATTCAGTTGGATACCTTTCAAACACAATGGTTCCGTTCGTAATATCTCCCTCATGATTCACTATTAAAGCAATGGAGCCATCATCCGATGACACTCCCCCTGTTATTACAACAAAGTTAAATTTGTCGAAAGAAGCCATTATTGGTGGGAGTGAATCCGTTTCACTTACTCGAAATAGTGGAATTTCTTGCTTTGTTTCCATATTCAAAATTTGGTATGCATTTTCTTTAGAGGTCATTAACATATTCTTGTGGGATAACAGCTTCAGGATGGCTTTAAAGTTGAATGTCCGAGACAAGGTTAAGGTATTTGATGAGGCTGTAATAAGTCTGATATTTCCTTGTTGTGCTACAAATACCTTATAGGTGTTCGATCCCTTGGAGTAACTTCTCAGGGCAATGTCTGTAATATTCTTTAATTTCAAAGTGTTAGGTGCAGGTGCAAACTCTGGCAGTAAAAACATTACAACGAGTCCTCCTGAAAGAACTAGAGCTCGCTCAATTCTTGGAAGAAGAAGAATCTTTTCAATTGGTTTGTGAAATTCATTATCAAAAGTGGTTTGGGAGACGAGCATATAGTTCCTGGGCTCAATCTCAAAGTAGTGTATCAAGTCGCCCTTTGCAGATCCTAAATAAATATTCTTTTCATATGCTTCACAGCATGTATACTCAAAAGATTGAGGAAGTTCATCAATTAAAGTTAAGGATGATATAGGGCCATCTTCTATTGAGATACCGTTGTTATTAATCTGTTCACCCTCTGTATCAAGTTTAATGGCGGGACAGGTCTCACCAGCATCGCCAGGTGTATCATTGGCGGGCTCTACTCTTATATTTTCATCTGACATAATACACCATTTTCAGATAGATAATTTCCCCTGAAGTTTATGGTTTATTATTTAATGGGTAAAATGTGTTTATAGGATTCTTTGTTCTCTTCTAGCTATTTCAGCGTCCCATTGGTTTCCAGTTCAATTTGAACAATTAAACTAAACCTCGATATCTTGTGCAACTATGTATTAAAAAATCATGTGACTGTGTTTTTTAAAGATAATCCCCAATATATAATTTTCGAACATTAGAAAAGGATTCATATATTAAATTATATCAATGTTATTCGACACAAAATTTTGATCATTAATCACATTGCTCAAACTGTCTTTTTGAATCCTTTATCTTTTTTTATATGATTTCTTACACTTGCTTCTATATCCCTTCTTACGGTACATTATATTACATACAAGGTTCTTGAAATGAGTCTAAAATATCTGCTGAACCTTCCATTCGTTTTTTAAGCCAAACATCAACAAAAAATTATAGCTTCTCTCTTCTTTCGTTTTCTTTGTGACAGTAAATGTTAAAATATTACTTTGATTGTTAATTGTCATATCAAAGTTTTTTATCGTTTAGTATTTCAAACTTAAAACATTATTAAATATTCTGAAAAATTTATCTTTTGAGGTTACTTGACCATAGCAATCCACAAAACACTTCGGCATCCTTTTATTGAAGGATTGAACCTATTCTGAAAACTTGAATATTTTATTATCAAATAATTTACAAACGTGAAGTAAATATCTGACTATAAATAAATCAGATATTTATATTAAGTAAATACTGATAGATAATAAATAGGATTGACCAAACATGAGTCTTAAATATTCTATAAATTTGAGAGTTACACTCGAAAATCACATAATATAAAGAAAGATCACGAATTACAGTAGTTTTATAGTCATGTATCCACGTGCCTCTAAGATTGTATGTCTGCCTGATCTCTGATCGAACAAAAGGGATAACTAGAGTCTCAGAGATGTCAATATTTGATAATCGAAATAAATGATGCTGATATGAATTCTACCACTTAAACTCCGTTACTGTCCAAAAAGAAGTAGTTCCCCGATAGCTTTTGTTCCTTATCCATCTGAGAGTCTAACTTATTAATACGTGGTCTAAAGGAATTTGGATCCCTTCTGAAGGTGACATTCAAGTTTTTCAAAAATTTGTTACAACCGGTTAGTAAGGATTCAGGAGTCCTGGCGAAAGCTTTTTGAGATGGTTGACCATCAAATACAATAACCTTATCGGCCAAATAAGTAGCCATGATGAAATCGTGCTCAACGATAAATGCTGTCTTTTTGTTATGAAGGATGAATTTTCTGATAACCTTCGAACAGATAATACGTTGTTCAGAATCTAAGTAGGCAGAAGGCTCGTCAATTAAGTAGATATCAGCTGGGATACCTAATGCTAATACAATAGCGACTCTCTGCAATTCACCACCAGACAAGTGCTGAACTTCTTGATCGATTATGTCATCAATTTTCAAAGGCTTACAAACATCAGTTTGAAACTGAGGTGACAAAAACTGTCCACGGATTTTCTTGAAAAATAGTTGTCTGACAGTACCTGGGAATTTTGGTGCAATTTTTTGTGGTTTCATGGAGACATTCAATTTTGGAATAGATTGTCCATCATCTGCTGGAATGGCACCAGCAAGAAGCTTAATTAATGTTGTTTTACCCGTACCATTTTCACCCATCATAACCAAAATTTCAGAATCAGAAAAGGAACCTTCTTCAACATTCAAAACGAAATCGCCTTGGGTTCTTTTCATTGCAGGGTAGGTAAAAGCACGGGTGGCATCGTTTCTCAAATCTTCATTGGCATCAGCCAATCTAAACTGCAATGCCTCTGTCCTAAACCTCAAGTTTTCAGAAGGGATATGTCCGTCAAGGAAAATGTTGATACCCTCTCTCACAGATGATGGCAAAGTAACAACACCGTAAACAGATGGAACACCATAGATAATACAAACAAAATCCGAAAGATAGTCTAGAACAGACAAATCGTGTTCCACACATATAACGTATTTTGTTGGAGATAACAGTGACCTAATTATTTGAGCAGCGTTTAGACGCTGCTTCACATCCAAATAGGAGGATGGTTCGTCAAACATATAAACATCTGCTGCTTGAACACATGACATACCAATTGCAAATCTTTGTAATTCACCACCAGAAAGTGCACCGACATCTCTATTTAGAACATTCTTCAATTCTAAAACTCTCAAATAATACTTCACCTCTTCAGGTGTTTTCTCCGATCTCAATTTTAACAATTCTCCAACTTTTTGGACAGGCCCTTTGATAGCTCGTGGAATATTATCAACATATTGTGGTTTAATAATAGCTTTGATATCATCTTCTAACATTTTTGTGAAATAATTTTGCAACTCAGAACCACGGAAGTATTTGATAATTTCTTGCCACTCTGGTGGGTCATCAAAACGTCCTAAATTAGGTTTTTGTTTTCCTGCTAAAATCTTAAGTGCAGTTGATTTCCCTATACCATTGGTTCCAACCAAACCCAAAACCTGACCAGGCCTTGGTGTTGGTAGCCTGTGCAGCTTGAAACTGTTAGCTGAGTAACGATGTGTAACATGTGCCTCTAAGTTGGTTGGTAAATTGATGATGTTGATGGCTCCAAATGGACACTTCTTAACACAGATACCACAACCTATACATAGAATCTCCGAGATAAATGCAATTTTGGACTGAGGAGTAACTTCAATACAAAGTTTACCAGTCTTCACGACAGGGCAAGAACGCTTACATTCCTGACGGCATTTCTTTGGCTTACACTTGTCCTCACTCACGATAGCAATACGTGAGTTCTTATCACTCATTTTTAATAAATATAGTTTCCCAAATAAGGGTTTAAAATGTTGTCAATTCCCTTTTCAATAACTCTACAGGTATATTTTCCATGCAACCGCGATGCTTTATCTCATCGACTTATATTTCATTAAATTTTTCACGAGATGGAAAATTTTTTAAACTCCCAAAGAAAACAGGGTAACAGAATCAAAATTTTATATATAAATCTTCACAAAAAAATAGGTAGATGTTCCTTTTCTTCAAAAAACAAGTCACCTTGCAGGGACTAGTTTTACAAGATCAATGTTAACATTTGTCACTATATGAGGTGATAATTTCATTAAAAGGAAGGAGAGATATTAAGTTTAACCGTTCCTCTAGGCTAGTAACTAAACGGCAATCTCATTTCCAAACACCGGGGTTCTTCTGTCTTCTCCCCTATAAATCATCATGGCCTCACAATGGGGAAGACATCAAGGAAGAAAGATTAATCCCAGTGAGATCTTTTTATGAGATAACTTTTGTTTAAGATATAAGTATGGGCTATTGACAAGAGCCTATAATGTTGCTCTTAAATGAATACTCCTAAATCCAAACTACTCAAAGAAAAAACAGTTCAAAACTAACCTAAAATTAATATTCGATAACAATGGATTCTCGACGAATAGTGCAACGGTTGTGAAGAGCTGAGTGTACCCTCCAACAATTTATTGGATCTCACATTCATAAAAACTTTGGATATTCACATATCAATGATTTGTTGACAGTTCCATCCTCTAAGAATCTCTAATACTGGAAGTTGAATGCAATCGGATCATTTAGAAGCATTATGATGCCCAGTTCTCTTGAATCATTTAGATTTATCTTAAACCGTTACCCTCCTTGCAGGTCTTGCATTTTTTATTTAGATTTTCTCCTCCGTAACAAATCGTAGCGAATAAAGGTCAGTAAGACTTTGAAATCCTTGCACAACTAGAAACTGAGAGTCAAGATCTACTTAGAGAACTTTGAGAATAACGTCAAGGTTTAGAGTTTTGTAATATTTTCGACAAATTTTATTGTTAATTGCAATCGCGAAGGTAATAGGGACGACTCTTAGCCGTTTGCTGCAAATTTCTTAATTTTTGGATAGAAAGAACAAAACGCAGACAATAAAAAACAAATAGGAAGAATATTATCTGAGTGTTATATTTACTGCACGTTTCATTAATTACTCTCAGCAATACCTAATTGTTCAAAGTCTACTCTCAAAAGTTTTGCAAGTCTGTTTACTCTGGAAGCAGTGTTATTATGAACAATGGCAGGAAGAGATTTGTCGGAAGAGATTCTAGAGAATCCTGAACTATATGGTTTAAGGAGATCTCACAGAGCAACTGCTAACCAACAACAGAGATATTTTTCTGAAGATGATGATGATGAAATTGTTAGCACAAGGCGTAAAAAAAAAAGTACACAAGATGATGAATTGGAATATAGTTCAATGAATGATGACGATAATACAGATGTTAACAAAGATCCAGACTCTGACGAATTTAGTCAAGGTGATGGTGACTATTACCATTCCCCCGTCAAATCTAAATCGCGCCCAAGATCTAACAGAAAAAAAACCAACAAAAAAGTGGCAGACGCTGAAGATATACAATTACCAACAAGATTTTCTTCCCGTAACAGTAAGTCCATAAACTATAACATAGATTATTCAGATGATGATTTATTGGAATCAGATCTGGAGACAGGTGAATTATACCCAGATTCAGCAGAAGGTGAGGATTTTAATAATGACTACTCACCAACCCCAGAACCTGATGAAGACCATAGCATTGATATCATTATAACACACAGAGCTAAGGAGAATATCGCTGATGATTGGAAGAAAAGTATACCAACATTGGAAGAATGTAGAAAAAATTTTGAGTTTCTGATAAAGTGGTCAGACAAATCATATTTGCATAGCTCATGGGAAACATATGAATCTTTAGGTCAAATCAAAGGTTTGAAACGTTTAGACAACTACTCTAGGCAATATATTATTGAGGACCAACAACTCCGACTTGATCCTTATGTGACAGCCGAAGATATTGAGGCCATGGATATGGAAAGGGAACGCAGGCATGACCAGTTTAAAGAGTACGAAGAACCAGAGAGGATAATAGAAAGTGACCGTATCACTTTAGAGGATGGTACATCTCAATTACAATATTTGGTAAAATGGAGAAGATTAAACTATGATGGTGCAACTTGGGAAAATGCATCAGAGATAGTAAAATTAGCACCAGATCAAGTAAAGCATTTCCAAAGTAGATTGAATTCCAAAATCTTACCACAATATTCAAGTAATTATACTACACAAAGACCAAATTTTGAAAAGTTGAGCGTCCAACCTCCATTTATTAAGGGTGGTGTTTTAAGAGATTTTCAATTAACAGGTATTAATTGGATGGCCTTTTTATGGTCCAAAAATGATAATGGTATTTTAGCTGATGAGATGGGTTTAGGAAAAACTGTACAAACTGTCGCCTTCATAAGTTGGCTTGTATACGCTCGGAGACAAAATGGTCCACATCTCATTGTTGTACCTCTTTCCACCATGCCAGCATGGCAGGACACATTTGAAAAATGGGCACCAGATCTAAATTGTATTTGTTATATGGGAAACCAAAAATCAAGAGATACCCTAAGAGACTATGAATTTTATACAAATCCTCAGGCAAAGGGTAAAAAGAATGCGAAGTTTAATGTTTTGATGACCACCTATGAATATATTTTGAAGGATAGATCTGTTTTAGGCAACATGAAATGGCAGTTTTTGGCTGTTGATGAAGCCCACAGGTTAAAGAATGCCGAATCGTCTTTGTATGAATCTTTAAACAGTTTTAAGGTCAACAATAGATTACTTATAACTGGTACTCCATTGCAGAACAATATCAAAGAACTGGCTGCACTGGTGAACTTTTTAATGCCAGGACGATTCATAATTGATCAAGAGATTGATTTCGAAAACCAAGATGATGAACAAGAGCAATATATTAGAAATTTACATGAACGACTTCAGCCTTTCATTCTTCGTCGTTTGAAGAAAGACGTTGAAAAATCATTACCATCTAAAACTGAGAGAATTCTGCGTGTCGAACTTTCTGACATTCAGACAGAATATTATAAAAACATATTAACCAAGAACTACTCTGCTTTAACTGCTGGAGTAAAAGGTGGCCATTTTTCTCTTTTAAATGTTATGAATGAATTAAAAAAGGCTTCAAATCATCCCTACCTGTTTGATAATGCCGAGGAGAAAGTTTTGGAAAAGTTTGGTGATGGCAACAGATCGCGCGAAAATATCTTAAGAGGTCTTATCATGTCATCGGGAAAAATGGTTCTTTTAGATAAACTTCTAACTCGTTTAAAGAAGGATGGGCATAGAGTCCTTATCTTTTCTCAAATGGTCAGAATTCTTGATATTTTAGGTGACTATTTGGCTATTAAAGGTATAGCTTTTCAGAGATTAGATGGGACAGTACCTTCTGCGCAAAGAAGGATTTCAATTGATCATTTTAACGAACCTGACTCTAATGACTTTGTTTTTTTACTATCCACAAGAGCTGGTGGTTTAGGTATTAACCTTATGACTGCAGACACAGTTATTATATTCGATTCTGATTGGAACCCACAGGCAGATCTGCAAGCTATGGCAAGAGCTCATCGTATAGGTCAAAAAAATCATGTTATGGTATACAGATTAGTCTCAAAAGATACTGTTGAGGAAGAAGTTTTAGAGAGAGCTAGGAAGAAAATGATCCTTGAGTATGCAATCATTTCCTTGGGTGTTACAGATGGTAAAAAGTATACTAAAAAGAATGAACCAAGCGCCGGTGAGTTATCCGAAATTTTAAAATTTGGTGCAGGAAATATGTTTGCTGCAAAAGATAACCAAAAAAAGTTAGAAGATTTGAATTTAGACGATGTATTGGATCATGCTGAGGATCACATTACGACACCAGAGCTAGGTGAATCACATTTGGGTGGAGAAGAGTTCTTGAAACAATTTGAAGTGACCGATTACAAGGCTGATGTTGATTGGGATGATATTATTCCAGAAGACGAATTGAAAAAGTTACAGGATGAAGATCAAAGACGCAAAGACGAAGAATACGTTCAAGAACAATTGCAGATGATGAATAGAAGAAATGATGCCATCCAGAGAATTAAAGAAAGTGTGAATGGCGATAGTATGATTCACGATTTGGATGAAGATGAAACAAGATCATCTAAAAAACGGGCCAAAGCTAACGACTTAGACTCCATAAATGAGAGAGAAATCCGAGCTCTTTACAAAGTAAGTTTGAAATTCGGCGACTTGACCAACCTGTTTGAAGAACTGATCGCTGATGGTTCCCTTCCTGTTAAGTCAATTGATAAATATGAGGAGTATTACTTTGATATGATGTCGACTGCAAAAGATTATCTCGAGAAGGAAGATTCTAAACGGAGTGAAAAACTGGAAAGATTAGAAAAAGAGGCCAATGATTATAAAATTAAACTTAAAACGGGTGAAGTTAAAGCTGATGACCAAGCAAAAGACAACCCAATTGCGCGCTTATCAGCTAAAAGGAGAGAGAAGAAGGCTGTATTATTTAATTTTGCGGAAGTTAAAAATCTCAATGCCGAATCATTGATAAACCGAACAGATGATTTGAGATTGTTGAAAAAGTTTGTTGAAGATAATTTCAAAGAAGATCCGATGAAGTTGAACTTGAATAACAAAAATTTAAAACCGGTTCAAAATTGGAATTGTATGTGGGGAAAAGAAGATGATGAAAAACTATTGCTTGGAGTTTATAAATATGGATATGGGTCATGGACTCAGGTACGAGATGATCCATTTTTAGGCTTGAGTGATAAAATATTTTTGAATGAAGCACAGACACCAGGTAATAAAAAACCTGAGGTATCAACTCCTGAACCTGTTGCTAGCAATCCATCTTCTGATCCTGTCGAAAAGAAAGGAAAAGGAATAACTGGGGTAAGCAAAAAAGTCCCTGGAGCCATTCATTTGGGTAGAAGATTTGATTATCTGCTAACTGTTTTAAAAGATGAGGGAAATAATAGTACGACTGCGACTGCTCCAGCAACACCAAGTCTGGATTCTAACTCTGAGAGATTTTCTGCAGGGTCATCACATAAGAAGAGAACGAAGAGACCAACATCACATACGAACACAAATGCCAGCAGCAAAGCTGGCTCACCGGAATACAAAACAGACGTTAGTGGATCTACAGGAAAGCGCATGAAACCCTTGCCCAAGGGTCCAGCAGCTTTGATGAATAAAAGTCCACATATCTCAAATCAAAAGGGGAGACCTACCAAACTTGCAGAAATTCCCAGAGTCAAGCACGAAAAAGAGTATGACAGTATGGATGAGGAAGAATGCAGACATGCTATGAGTGGAATGAGAAAGTCGCTTAAAAGATTAAGGCGAGGTGGCAAGGGCCTTGACCGTAAGGAATGGGCCAAAATCCTTAAAACCGAGCTGACAACCATCGGAAATTATATCGAGCAACAAAAGAGTAAGAGTGAAAAGACTAATCCGGAGATCTTCAAAAAACATTTATGGTCTTATAGTGCCAACTTTTGGCCAGCAGCTGTCAAAAGCACGAAGCTACTCGCAATGTACGATAAGATAAAAAATGTTGCACCTGTGCCAACTAGCCAAAGTGACAGTAACATGAGTACGCCAAGCACTATGCCCACCTGAGCTATGTCCTTTTTCTTTGCATACCTGTAGACACAACATTGTAGAAATATATAAACATAAATCCTGTAACGACACGAGCCATCTATTTTTAAACTATATAAACTTGAGCCACCTCAATTATAGCTGTTTTATAAATTTCATACATGGCCTAGACCGAGAAGGAAACAAAGTCCAGCTATGCAACCCTGTGAAATTGTCGATCTGCGAGACGGGCGCTTGGGAAGAAAATTACAAAACAAGGAGTATAAGTTATGTCAGCAAGGCATACTAACTATACTTGCCGTACTCAGGATATGTAGGTTCTTTCACAAAAGTGACTTGTTAACTGACATAGCATCGACAATCATATCCTTATCGTCATCAATGAACGTAGCCCCCGAACAGGGTCAGAACTCTCTATTTACTAATAGGTTAGAAAAGCATAATGGGCACGTGATACTTTCCAAACCATTACCCAGCCAAATCCATACTCAGATTTTCCTAACTCAAGCATCATTACTCTTTGTGACAGAAAATTTTTTTTTCTTGAGATGAGCTGAGTTCGCGAGAGCATCGACCAAACTTTCCCAAGTTCTATTCACTCTGGTAATGAAATTTTGAAGAGACCTGGGCAAAAAAGACAACTTTAGAAAGAATCTTTACCTCAAAGAATTCTTGAAGTAATCGAGGAACTTAGAATAACTTTCACGTTTCAACAGTTTGAAGTATAATTTTTTTAATAGGGGCAACTCACAAGTGAAGCTAAACTTTGGCAAGCACTTCTTTGGCTTTTGAAATAAGTTAAACAAAAAAAAAATTTTAAAAACCTTCAAAAAAAATTCAATCATTTTTGAAAATAATATTATAATTTTAACAAATTATTAGTTGTATCAACCCAAAAAATGTCTGACATCACTGACAAAACCGCCGAACAACTGGAGCAATTGACCCTTCAGGACGAGCAACAAACTGCTCCAACTTCCACTGATTCCGAAAGCCAAAAGGTTGACAACTCATCAGCATCTTTGTATGTTGGTGAATTGGATCCCTCTGTGTCAGAAGCCCTATTATACGATATTTTCTCGCCTATCGGTTCAGTTGCCTCCATTCGTGTTTGTCGTGATGCTATTACCAAGACTTCCCTGGGTTATGCTTATGTTAACTTCAATGACCACGATGCTGGTAGAACTGCCATCGAGAAGTTGAACTACACTCCAATCAAGGGTAGACCATGTCGTATTATGTGGTCTCAACGTGACCCAGCTATGAGAAAGAAGGGATCTGGTAACATTTTCATCAAGAACTTGCATCCAGACATCGACAACAAGGCTTTGCACGACACCTTCTCTGTGTTTGGCAATATTTTGTCTTGTAAGATTGCAACTGATGAGACTGGAAAGTCCAAGGGTTTTGGTTTCGTTCACTTTGAAAGTGACGAGGCTGCTGCAGAGGCTATTGATGCCATTAATGGTATGTTGTTGAACGGCCAAGAGGTGTATGTTGCTCCTCACGTCTCAAAGAAGGATCGTCAATCAAAGTTGGAGGAGGCTAAGGCCAAGTTCACCAATGTTTACGTGAAGGACATCAGTTTGGAGACTACAGATGAAGAATTTGAAGAATTTTTCAAGAAGTTTGGTAAGACCACTTCTATCCACCTAGAGAAGGACAACGAAGGCAACCTAAGAGGATTTGGTTTTGTTAACTACGAAAACCATGATGATGCTGCAAGAGCTGTCGAAGAGGCTAATGGTGCTGAATTGAAGGGTCAGAACATCTACGTTGGCCGTGCCCAAAAGAAATACGAGCGTTTGCAAGAGTTGAAGAAACAGTACGAGGCAACCAGACTAGAGAAGCTAGAGAAATACCAAGGTGTTAACTTGTTCATCAAGAACTTAGATGACTCCATCGATGACGAAAAGTTGATGGAAGAATTTGCACCATTTGGTACCATCACTTCTGCCAAAGTCATGAGAACCGAGAACGGTAAGTCAAAGGGTTTCGGTTTTGTTTGCTTCTCTACCCCAGAGGAGGCCACCAAAGCCATTACTGAGAGAAACCAACAGATTGTTGCTGGTAAGCCTCTATACGTTGCTATTGCTCAGAGAAAGGATGTAAGACGCTCTCAACTCGCACAACAAATTCAGGCCAGAAACCAAATGAGATACCAACAGGCAACTGCTGCTGCCGCTGCCGCCGCTGCTGCAGGTATGCCAGGTCAATTCATGCCACCAATGTTCTACGGTGTGATGCCCCCAAGAGGCGTTCCTTTCAACGGTCCAAACCCTCAACAGCTAGCCGCTATGGGCGGCATGCCAAAGAACGGCGTCCCTCCACAACAATTCAGAGGTGCTCCAGTTTACGGTGTTCCACCACAAGCTGGTCCTCAACAGGGCGGTTTCATGAGAAACGGTGCCGGTGCTAACCAGTTCTACCAACAGAAACAAAGACAGGTTATTGGTGAACAGCTGTACAAGAAGGTTTTCACCAAGACTTCTGACGAAGAGGCTGCTGGTAAGATCACTGGTATGATTCTAGATCTACCACCACAAGAAGTGGTTCCATTGCTAGAAAACGATGAATTGTTTGAACAACATTTCAAGGAAGCTTTTGCTGCTTACGAGTCATTCAAAAAGGAACAACAGGGTCAACAGGCTTAGTGTGCTAATTACAATCTAAGTTCTTTCTTTCTTAATCCACAAGTAACATACCTTTTTATTTGTTTTAATAAATTAACTTTATTGTTATAACTAGTGTTTTAGAAGAGATATTGCAGGTTCACGTTTTTGTTATGTATGTTCAAATCGTCCTGAATGGAGCCTGGATGCCTCTATCGGTTACCCGGCACACACCCAAAGCTGTTGCATGACAACTAAGTACTCACAAATAGACAAACAGGGCTGCAGAAAACTAACCGTAGACTCTACATGGCTGCGGGTCCAAATAAGAGTTTATATCCCAGGATAAGGCAATACGGTTGTGCACTACAGATCCACGAGGCACAATAATTTTCCACCTGCATCAAAATTGAAAGATGTCATCTTTACCTAAAAGGATTATTAAGGTATGTTGCAAACCCATTATTGAAACCAGCAGGTAATTTCCGGGCTTTTATTAACAGAGACGATATTTTAGGAAACTGAAAGACTTGTAAGTGATCCCGTTCCCGGAATTACGGCCGAGCCGCATGAAGACAATCTTAGATACTTTGAAGTCACGATAGAGGGTCCTGAACAATCACCATACGAAAACGGTGTGTTTCAACTAGAGCTCTTTTTGCCGGATGACTACCCCATGGAGCCTCCAAAAGTTAGATTCCTTACCAAGATCTATCATCCAAATATCGACAGACTGGGCCGTATCTGTCTGGACGTTCTGAAAACCAACTGGTCACCGGCTTTACAAATCAGAACAATACTTCTCTCCATCCAAGCCTTGCTGGCAAGCCCCAATCCTAATGATCCATTAGCAAACGACGTTGCAGAGGACTGGATCAAGGATGAGAAGACTGCAATTGACACGGCCCGGAACTGGACCAAGTTATATGCCGAAAAATCAAATTCCAACTAGAGCAAAGGTCTCGGGTTCTCAAACAGTATCTAAGAACAAGTCCTAAAATGTAATATTGAGAACTGCGTGCGCGTTCATCGTCAGACACGTTTTGCGACTGTTTTTGACGACATTTGATGCGAAATATCATAGCTGTACTTCTTGCATACCCTATAAAATCACATTTTACGTAACGCAGAAGCTTAATTTTATATTGGTAAATATATCGTCAGCAATTAACTACGACACGAATTGTTCATTTATAGGGACAGAAGGACTAGCCTCAAAAATACATAGCAAACCGCTGTGCTCAGTTTGAAGCTGATTAGTTATTACTAAACTTCGTTAGAAACTTCTACCTCCGAAGGGTGTGGTAACAAGTTCAGCTGTGACCAGAGTAAACGTGCCCCAGGGAAGACACAAAGCACGTGAAGGGAGGTAAAAAACTAACAAACATAACCGATTGTTTTGTTACCTTCAAATTGGAGATTTTTGACTCACCTGCAATACCCTGAGCACCCGCTTATTTGGTCCTTGGCCAGGAACGTCACGGTCAGAGATCATTTCGAAAATCTTGAGAAATGCCTCATCCAGATGAGCCAAACTTTGGGTTTGACGGAAATGCGAACGGCGTGAACATAGACTCTCCGTTTGACGATAGATTTCAGTTTGAGAATGACGACAACAAACCAAAAAACTCAACTGGTACGACAAACGGAGCCAGTCTAGATCCTTCGAACAAACATCGCGAAAACTACGAAAATAGGAACAACCGAACAAGTGGAGTACGAGTGGCTTTTGACGATGATTTTTCAAAGCCTAATGATTTTAAAGAGTCCTCGAAACAATATTACGAAGATGATGACTATGACTATTCCAATGATGGTGATGATCACTCATTCAAGGCAACCCCAAAAATAGGTGGTACTGCTACATTTGAAGATGTCAGGTTGGATAATGATGAGGATAGCAATCAATTTGCAAATGATAGTTCCCAGCAGATGAGAAGACTACGTATGGGTACCAGGAGGAATAAAAAAGGTAGACCCAATGTTGGCAGAGCAAAAACGTTGCGATGGGCCAAGAAGAATTTCCACATTCCATTCGAGGAAAATGCCAGAGAGGAAAATCTAGACGAAACTGGTATGGAGAACCGGTCTGACCAATTAAGAACTGTTTATCACAATATGCATTTGCCACAGGAGATGCTGGATGAGGAGGGGAAGCCTATCACAGAATACCCAAGAAATAAGATTCGGACGACGAAATATACACCTTTGACATTTATTCCCAAAAATCTTATATTTCAATTTCAAAATTTTGCGAACATATATTTCTTAGTGATGATCATCCTAGGTGCTTTCTCAATTTTTGGTGTGACAAATCCAGGTTTAAATGCTGTGCCACTTATTGTTATTGTTATTATTACCGCAATCAAGGATGCCATGGAAGATTCAAGACGTACTGTTCTAGATTTAGAAGTTAACAACACAAGAACACATATTCTTAAGGGTATCGATAATGAGAACGTTTCTGCTGATAATGTTTCAACTTGGAGAAAGTTCAAAAAAGCAAACAGTCGTCTTTTATTCAGATTTATTGAGTATTGCAAATCACGTTTAACCGAAGAAGGTAAGCGTAGAAGAGCTCAACGCAAACGTAAAGAGTTCTTACAAAAAAGATCGAGTACTGGTCCAAGGAATTCTTTGGATTCAATCGATAGTGTAAGAATATCAGCTGATTATGCGAGACCATCTCTTGATTATGATAACCTAGGCCAAATTGTATCTCATGGTGATGACTTGACAATCATCGATAGATCGCTTCCAGAAAGGACAGATGTTCGCTTTGGCAAAGACTACTGGAAGAATATTAAGGTTGGAGATATAATTCGTATTCATAATAATGACGAAATTCCTGCTGATGTTATATTGTTGTCTACTTCCGATGCTGATGGTGCATGTTATCTAGAGACAAAAAACTTGGATGGTGAAACTAATTTGAAAGTGAGGCAATCTTTAAAGGCGAGTCACAGAATCAGAACCTCAAGGGATATTGCAAGAACCAGATTTTGGGTTGAAAGTGAAGGACCACATGCTAATTTGTATACATACAAGGGAAATGTCAGATGGGTTGATTCAAAGAATGGAGACATGAAAAATGAACCTGTAAATATCAACAATCTGCTATTGCGTGGATGTACACTAAGAAATACTAAATGGGCAATGGGTTTCGTTGTTTTTACTGGTGACGATACCAAGATTATGATCAATGCCGGTGTAACTCCAACCAAGAAGTCTCGTATTTCTCGTGAATTGAACTTTTCAGTCCTTCTAAATTTTGTTTTCCTATTCATTCTATGTTTAATATCTGGTGTCGCAAACGGAGCTTACTACCGAAAGAAAAACCGATCGAGATATTCATTCGAATTTGGGACAATAGGTGGAAACTCCGCTACGAACGGTTTTGTGTCCTTTTTGGTTGCACTTATTTTGTATCAGTCATTGGTTCCAATTTCCCTTTATATTTCGATTGAAATCATTAAAACAGCTCAAGCAGCCTTTATTTATGGTGATGTTTTGTTGTACAACGCCAGACTTGACTACCCTTGTACACCAAAGACTTGGAATATTTCCGATGATCTAGGACAAATTGAGTATATATTCTCAGATAAAACTGGTACTTTAACACAGAATGTCATGGAGTTTAAAAAATGTACTATTAATGGTGTTTCATATGGAAGAGCATACACAGAAGCCTTAGCTGGATTGCGGAAAAGACAAGGTATAGATGTCGAGACGGAAGGTACGCGCGAACGTGAGGAAATTGCGAGGGACAGAGATACCATGATAGCTGAATTAAGATCCCTTTCTACTAACTCCCAATTTTTTCCGGATGATATAACTTTTGTCTCAAAGGAATTTGTACGTGACTTACAAGGAGCCAACGGCGATATCCAAAAGAAATGCTGCGAACACTTCATGCTGGCTTTGGCACTCTGTCATTCCGTTTTGGTTGAACAAAATAAAAACGATCCTAACAAATTAGAATTACAGGCCCAGTCCCCTGATGAGGCCGCTTTAGTTGGAACTGCAAGAGATATGGGTTTTAGTTTTGTTGGTAAGACAAAGCAAGGTTTAATTGTTGAGATTCAAGGACTACGAAAGGAATTTCAAATTCTGAATATTCTCGAGTTCAATTCTTCGAGAAAGAGAATGAGTTGTATTGTCAAAATTCCAGGCGCAACCCCCGAAGACGAGCCAAGGGTGTTATTAATATGTAAAGGTGCCGATTCCGTTATTTATTCTAGATTGAGAAGAAGCGCATCGGCAAATGATAGCACCTTGTTAGAAAGAACGGCGCTCCACCTCGAACAATATGCAACTGAAGGGTTAAGAACTTTATGTATTGGCCAGAGGGAATTGTCTTGGTCGGACTACCAGGAATGGAATGCTAAATACGATGTTGCAGCTGCGTCTGTCACGGACAGAGAAGAACAATTAGATAGGGTTGCAGATGAAATTGAACGCGAGTTAACACTACTGGGTGGAACAGCAATTGAGGATCGTCTGCAAGACGGTGTGCCTGATTCCATTGCATTATTAGCGGAGGCAGGTATAAAACTATGGGTTCTAACGGGTGATAAAGTTGAGACAGCTATCAATATCGGATTTTCATGTAACCTTTTGAATAATGATATGGAGTTGCTGGTAATCAAGCACGCAGGTGAAGATGTTGCTCAGTATGGTAACTCTGAGGAAGAAATTGTGGATACCTTAATTTCGAAATATTTAAGGGAGAAATTTGGAATGAGCGGTTCCGAACAGGAACTTGATGAAGCTAAAAAAATTCATGATGTTCCAAAGGAAGAACTCGCTGTTGTTATTGATGGAGATGCTCTAAAAATGGCATTGGCCACCGACGAGTCAAAGAGAAAATTTTTATTATTATGCAAAAACTGTAAAGCAGTTTTATGTTGCAGAGTGTCACCCTCTCAAAAAGCTGCTGTCGTCAAGTTGGTCAAAAATACGTTAGATGTCATGACACTTGCCATCGGAGATGGTTCTAATGATGTTGCCATGATTCAATCGGCAGATGTCGGAGTCGGTATTGCCGGTGAAGAAGGTCGTCAAGCTGTCATGTGTTCTGATTATGCTATCGGGCAATTCAGGTACTTGACTAGGTTGTTATTGGTCCATGGTAGATGGTCATATAAGAGACTTTCAGAAATGATTCCGCAATTTTTTTACAAGAATGTGATCTTTACGCTAGCGCTTTTCTGGTATGGTATTTACAATGACTTTGACGGTTCCTACCTCTTCGAGTACACATACTTGATGTTCTATAACTTGGCTTTTACCTCATTGCCAGTTATTTTCTTAGGAATTTTGGATCAAGATGTTAGTGACACTGTTTCAATGGTAGTCCCCCAGCTTTACCGTGTAGGTATACTAAGGCTGGAATGGAATCAAACAAAGTTTCTTTGGTATATGTTTGACGGGCTGTACCAATCTGTCATCTGTTTCTTCTTCCCGTTCCTGCTGTACTACAAGGAAGGTCTCGTCACCCATAACGGACTTGGCCTCGAACATCGTTATTACGTTGGTGTGATCGTTACCACGATAGCTGTTGTGACATGTAATCTTTATGTGTGGCTGCATCAGTACAGATGGGACTGGTTTACTGGACTGTTCATTGCCCTATCGTGTATCATCGTTTGGGGCTGGACAGGTATTTGGACGAGTTCCTTGACAAGTGGCGAGTTTTGGAAGGCTGCCGCAAGGATTTACGGTACTCCATCGGCATGGGCGGCATTCTTTGTGGGCGTGATGTTCTGTCTTTTCCCACGGTTCACGCTGGACTGCTTTCAGAGAATCTTCAATCCCAGGGATGTTGAAGTGATCCGTGAGATGTGGCAACGCGGCGACTTCGACCAGTATCCCGTAGGCTACGACCCTACCGATCCGAACAGACCCAAGATAAACAAGGCTGGCAAGTTTGGAGAACATCTCATGGCGGGTGGCAACCTCGGCCCCGCGGTGATCGGTTCGAACTACTCGCGCGAGACTGTTGTTACGGAGGAGATTCCTATGCGCATCATGGATCCAAGCGACGGCTCGCCTAGACAGATTGTGCGGGAGGACCAACCTTGGACGTCGTCTCCGCGCGAGACGCAGGATCTGCTGCAGTCGCCCACCATCGAGCAGCGGCTTGACGAGACGAACATCTTCTCCGATGATGGCCGGATTGACGGGCGTTTCTCGACCGACAAGTCCAACACGCGGACCTCACTGGACCGCACGAGAGAACAGATGCTCGCCTCGCACGAGCTCGACAACCGTTATTCGCTTGACCGGGCCAGGGCCTCGCTGGACCTGCCTGGCGTGACACATGCTGCCGCCTTGATGAAAGGGAACAACAAGGATTACCTGGAGTAGGTAGTCCTCGCATAGACAGTTTTATATATTTTATAAGCAATGTACATTTAGTAGAGCCCACAAGAGACTGTTGCTCACGAAGCGGGCGGCAGGAACGTCAGAACAGGGGCAGTCTGGGCCTTTGCACGAGACTGCCGATGGAGCTTCACGGCCTCGGATCATTCGCGCGGCGCCGCGTTGCCGCGCCGCAGCACCACAGGTTTGCACCCCAGAGCTGCCAAGCTCGCGGCAAACACTGCTATTCGACGCGCTAACACCCCCGAATCTCCTGCTGCTCCCTGCTGCAGAGCAGCAGCTCCCTTCTCCCTCCTCTTCAAACGGCGCGATTGGCGGGCTCCCGCCCTGCGCGCTCGGGCCGATGCGGCCGGACGCGGCCGGATAGCACGTGACCGTTACATATGTGAATTTTCTGAAAAAATTTTGGCCCACGCTCCCGCGCCGTAATCCGGTTCATTGTATTGGGTTCGCACCACCACCTACGGGATGCACTCTACAAGCACGAGAGATAAGTGCACATTTAGGAAGGCATACAACAGAACCAGCCTGGCGGAAGAACACAGCAGGCATCTATACACAGAACATCCATCTGATCTCTGGGTTCTGATACTGGTGCAGAAGCCTGCAAGTAAGCCAGATCGAATACACAAGAGCAGCTAAGTGAGGTTTTCCCTCCAATTGAGAGCGTGTTTCCTGCGAAGTGTCAGCAACGCAGGAGACGTCGACAAAGAAGCTTGGCTTGCAAACTCTGGCATCACCGAGACGTGAGTCGGACCCCGTGGCAGACCAGCGAATCGCTCGGATTAGCATCGCGATCGGATTTTGAGACAATTCGCACCAGGCTACGGTCGAATTGGCTCTGCTCGGCGTGATCATATATGGAGACCGGCACACAGCCAGGACAGATCAGGTAGACAAAACCACGCCAACAGGCGGCCCAAGGTACCGCACCGGAACCGTCACTTTAGAGAGCCAGACACCGGACTGCGACAGGGAGCTTGTTGCTATCGCACGCATTTCGTGAGCGCTCCACCCGACGCACGCGTTACCCTATACCGACCTACTAGTGCACAACGGCACGCAGCATCTGCGGGACAGCACGATGGTCAAGACAGGCAAAAACGCACATCAGGCCCCGAGCGGCAGCCAGAAATCGAAAACGGCTGGCGGCGAGTCACTCAACAAGTGGAAGATCCCACACTACTACCGCAGATCATCGGGCCAGACGAACCCCAACACAGCGCAGGGCAGCACCAGCGGCGCGGGCTCCACGCCCAGCACGCCGAACGTGAACATCATGGCCAGCCCCAAGAAGGTTTTGCTAGACGAATACGGGAAGGATGGCAAGCCGGCGTCCCGGCCCAAGAGAAGCGCGCGGAAAAAGGTCGGTGGCATGGTGTTTGTGAACTACACCGTCCAGGACACAGCGGAGGACGGCCAGGCAAGCCCGGAAAAGCACCAGCCGTTGGAAATGAACTCTCCGGTGAAGGACGGCAGCCAGGGAATGGTCAGCCCGCCCAGACTGCCTCCAGAGGAGCTGGAGATAAAGAAGAAGTCCTCCAGGAGCAGGATGCTGAAGATATTTAGTTCTGGAAGCGACCACCGCACAGATGCTGCACCCCAGCGTGTCAGCGCCGGCAAGGATCCCGGGATTCCTGCCAATATCTCTCCTATATCGGCATCTACGGCTGGCATCTATCGGGACAGCTGCGAACAACGGCAATCTGTTCCAGATTCATGCGAGTCAAACAAAAACGCTGTCAAAAGATCCTACAGCTCCTTTCTCAAGTATGGAAGGTTTTACAACAGTTCCCACGGCAGTGAGTCGGCAACAAAAGGGCAAGGCGAGGTCAGGCGCGAAGAGTTTGTTCCCAAGTCTCAGCCGGATCCGAATCTAGCAAGACCAAGTATGATATCGTCCTCGATCTCTAATCACTCAAGCCTGCCTAACATCCCTCTACTGACCTCAAAGACACGCTACAAAGCTGTCACTAGCATTTCAGGTTCGTCAAACGTTTCTTCACCTCACTCGGCCGGCTTATCAAGGTGGCCCCCCAACAAGACGGAAGTGTTCCCATCCGGACCCTTGACAAACCCTAAAATAGATGAAGAATTGGACATAGACCATCATTACTTGAACGAGGGGCCATACTCAGAACATGAGAATAACTCTGCGTTAAGCGTCGTATCTGATATCCCATCGACAACGTTGAACACCAATGACAACGGAACTGTTAAAAATACGGAAGAAAACGATGCCTCCGTGGCCTTCAGCAAAATGTTTACGCGCAAACGGACGAACACAGGCGGGTCCATGTCTTCGTTGGTTTCAGCAAGCAATCTTTCACACCAGGGTCTTTCTATGTCGACGAGTTCAATGCCGCCTTTCCAGCGAAATTTATCCGTTTCATCGGTGTCCTCGTTAACAAATAGATACTCGCCGAATCGGACTGCATCACCAGCCAGACCAAGGTCAAACACTCGGGGCTCGTCTACTCATCGGCTTTCAAGAGATTTATCAACTCTCTATAGTGCACCGGAGCTCACTGAATCGAACCCTACTCTTCCAGCTGGCGAAAGTTTCTTGGATACAAAGATGAATAAAAGTAATGGGAATATCAATAGACACAGAAGAAAACAAGAATCAATCTCGGATACCTGTAGGTCGAACTCAACCTTTAACAATGCCTCCTTACCTGTTCTGACAAACACCCCCTCTATGAACACACCACCAAATTTTGCATACGGTATCACCCTTCCAGGAACTGGTTACTCGACAACTTCAAATACCTCCACGCCGGGGGTTGTTTTCTCTAAGGGAGAAATTTCCTATAATAATAGTAAGACAGTAGGAAGTGCAGCAAGTGGCAAGGTAAACCCAGATTTTTCGTCAGTATACATGGAAAAGGATATCTTGGAGAATGAAACTGATTTCTTAGCGGATCTTCCAGATATTACTTTTCTTTCTGATAACAATGACGTCCTAAAGGGTATTCCTAGGACAACTTTGGAGGAAGAGGAGGATGACGAAGGCATGAATACAAATGCAAACGATAATTCGAACTCGCAAGAATCAATGCACCTATTACCAAATGTAAGCAGCACCAGCAGCAGTGCTCTGGACTCTTTAATGACTGCTTCTGCTTCAACAGCTACCAGCAGCATTGTTGGTCAAGCGGCCTATGACACTAACATGGCGTATAATCACATGAACTTCGATCATCATATGACCAATACAGCTGCAGAGTTAGATGCAAATAGTAATCCACCAGATATTAATATGGAAAACTACTATAATTCGCTCTGTACCACAAGGACAATGAACACAGGCTATCCTTCTAAGGACAAACAAACCGATTATGAAAAAGCGATGCAGATGTGTATGGAGTTTGATTTCGAGAACCCATCTTCCTTTTTCCAAGAACAGGGAAAGATGGCCAACATACGTAGTGAAACTCCTCTTACCGAGCATGCTTCTTCCTCCACGTCAGTGGCTAACATTTCCCCTTGCACAGCAGATACAATGTCCTTTGAAGATATCACCAATACAAATACAAACCATAGAAACTATAATGATAGAATGACATATCTCCACAATATTGCCCAAGCTGGCCATATTACAAATAGACCAGCGACAAATGCATTTGCAGAGATATCAAATAGGACAAGAATTAACGATATCGGGACGAGAAGGAACCCTCAAACTGATACAGAGAAGCCGAATAGTTACAACCATGAGAATTATTGATTCCTTCTGATACCTGTAAATGACCTCACGGTATACTGCAAAACAACACACTTTGAATTGAAAATTCACAACAGAAATAATCACAAAAAAAATTATATTTAACATAAATTAACTGCGGAGCACTGAAGTTTTCCTTTCCAAATTCAAACGTTTCGCTTGGCTTGATTTGATCAAGGCACTTTTCTGGGAAGTTAACAGATGTCTCCAAAGAGTTGCATAAAAAGTGAACATGATATTTAAGTTCTATAAATATTCTCATGCATCACTTTAGATAAATGGTTTATACTGGATAACTGCATAAATTAAAAAAAAATAGATTTCAATGCTTAAGAAGATGAGTTTTTATATAAAAGAGTCTATAAATATCCTGGGAGGATCTGTCTTATATATACCAAAAGATCATCTTCATTTCCCGATGGATTTTCCAATTGCCACACAACTGCTTCCTCATTTATTTTACCTAACCATGGTCCAGGTTTTATGGCGAGCAATTTAACCATCTGTTTACCATCAATCAATGGCCGCATCTGATGGCACATATCAAGATTTTGATGATATATATAATGGTAAAATTGTTCAAAATGACTTAATAGAATGCTCCTATCGCCTCCTTTGCGTTCGGCATTCAAGAACTCCTGAAATAAGGTCACAAAATGAATCAATTCCCAATTTCCCCTGTAAGAACGTAATGCCATTCCGATATCAGACCTACTAGCGCCACTTGGGTTTGCTGCATATTTCTCAACCATGTCATAATAAAGTTCCGCTGTGTCAACACTTTGAGAGACTTGGGATGCTTCTAGTTTACCAAATTTCAAACTATCCTTAACAATGAATTCCGAAACAGAACATGTGTTGTTCAATTTTTTTTTGGTGTTCCATATAATTCTGAGTTTTTGCAAAGGCAAAAGAATAGAAGCTAAGATAAAGCATTTCCTAAAGGCGGCATCCTCCCGATATTTGTTATCAAAAACTGGCACACATTCTTGAAATATGTTACTAAAATACAAAAAGTCTGAAATGTGTTTGTTTAATTTGCCATTTCTTGCACAAATATCTTTGATTTCTTCAAAATCTGGGCATAATTTCCGATTATGTTCGTACAGTTCCGGATCTGTGCTCCACTCAAATATCACATTATCGATAAAAGTTTCTTGAATCAAAGACAATCCTAATTTTGGATTTGGACCATCCAAAATCTTTTCTAGTTCAATCCCAATTCTTTCTCTTGAAATTTTATGCTGAAGAGCATAGTTTATATCTACATCTTTCATTTCTTTGAGAGCATCATCCGCAATGACAAAATTGAACCTCGAAGCAAACCTGATCAACCTCAATACCCTTAACGGATCATCCAAAAAAGTTTGTCTTGGCGGGAGCGGAGTTCTCAAAATCCCATTTTCCAAATCTTTTAGACCTTTGCCAGTAAAGTCTTCAATTTCTTGCAGTTGTATATTGTAGAAAAGCGCATTCAGAGTCGCATCTCTGCGATATGCATCCTGCTCAGGAGTTCCAAATTTCACAACTGGAATTCGCGAGTCTTCAGTGTACTCCTCAGACCTCAAGTTAACAAAGTCAATCTCTGTATCAAACAATTTGGTGGTTGCCGTTTCCAAATGCTTTGACTTCTCTGGATTTTTCTCAATCCGATGGACAGAATGCGGCTGAACTCCAAATACTTCGGCATTTTCAATGATGTAAGCATTGAGGCTGTTTGCAAATTCTTCACCAGACATGATGTTGATTGCGATGTCCAAGTCATGGGATTCCAAACCCAACAGCTTGTCACGCACCCAGCCGCCTGTGATTCTGAGCATGAGGGGCTCCTTGGGAGAGTTTTTACTGTTGAAGGAAGAGCTGAAGTCTTTCAGCAGGCTGCATATCCTGGCTTCTGCAGGCGAAAGCTCGATTGAGTTATTGAGATGAGGTTTTTGAGCCATTGTTAGCTTGCTTAGGTATCTTCTGAGATAAATATGCTTACTGGAGAGTCCTAGTCGGCGCAGAAACATAAACTCTTATCCAACAATTGCGCAAAACGACTCCCTTACGGTACTGTCCATACGGAGCGTACCTGTCGCGCATTATGGTCTGGACTCATCTCTTCGGGAAGATCAATCTTTTCTAGTACGCATCTGTGCCACGTGACGAGCGCCATTTAACGACATGCCAACACTGCGATGTCTATTTCCGCCTCTCAATTGCATACTTATCTGGCACACCAGCTGAAACCACGGTCTCCTTTTATGAAATAGAGATTTGTTCAAAATAGCAGGACCAATTGCGTTTGACTAGATGTTTACCAATGAGAGTTAAGTTTGACTTCTGGCGGCGTTCTTCTGTTACGATGAGGCAAGTCTTTTTGGCGGCGAATCCGCCATCTGATCGCCACCCTACGTTTTCACCGGCTGGAAATTGATTGCAGATGCCTACTCTCGAATGTTCCAATAGTATAATGATTGCTGGAGAGCAATATTGCCGCCAGGCCGAGGATTGGCAATGCATCCGGTGGCACTACGCCAAATGCAAGGCGGCGTCGCTGAAAACACTGCACAAGTGTGTTGAAGTAGCGGCACTATCAAGGAAATGTATCCTTTGCACAGAACTGTGCAAGGAGCACCCCATTGTGCCTACCAATACTGTCTGAGCGACCCTGCAGCAAGACCTAGTGGATGCCGGCCAAAACGCCAAGAGCCAACGTAGAACCGACTTGAACCCACTGGCCGTCCAATTACCATCCGTGGTGGTCTGCCCATGACTTCCAGATTTACATCTGCTACAGATCTGGTGCGGGTTTCCGCCTACTGACCATTTTGCTGCCCGACAGCTGCCTCGGCAGCACGTTGCCCACCGCTTGTTTTTCTGAAGCCACCGTTGGCACACGCAAAGAAAGACAAATTTCGAGAGCTCTTTGCGTCAAAGCACCACTCCATAACACAAGACATAGCCGATCCTCTCGAATATGGCCCCTGCCAACCTCCACCACGTTGAAGCGAGCGGCTCTACCACACTGCGCATGCTATGCATGCTGCACAATGTAAGAGACGGTAGTACACCAACCTCGAAACTACCTGTTCCCCCCCGCTTCTGACGGAGCAGACGCGTGTTTCTACAATATGCTCGGCGGCTGGAGGACAGGCGCACGCGCGATGCGTATCACGCGACATGCACGTGGTACTTCTGCATTAGGGTAAAATGGAAGCAGGGCTGTTCAAAGGGCGCTGCAAGGCGGAGACAAATGTCGTGTGCGTGCCGATGGAATCCAGAGACAAAAAGCGTTGTTTGCGTGGAGAAGCAGAAAGAGGTAAACAACAGACAAAGAAACGCAGTGCCCTTCTTAGGAGGAAAAGTACTGCGTGTTCGGCCGTTCCTAGACAGTGGTATTCTTTCGCTTCCAATGGGGAATACGCCCTCTGTTATTTGGTGCCCCTCCGCTCTGCCCCTTCAAAGTGTTGCGAAAAAAGAAAAGACCAACGTTGTTAAAATTTTCAAACATAATGAATTTAGGGAAAGGGACTCTTAATATCAAGATGGGATACAGATTAAACTAGCGAGTGCGGAGCCAGAGGAACTTTTCTTAAAACCACAGTCAACAAAAAGGCTTTAAAGGGCTGACAGTATCCGTTAGAAGCATCTCAGCTGTAAGCGTCTGCAGGCATCGTTTGAGGGCCAACAAAACGAGGAAAATAGCTGGCACAGCGCCTGTTGAATCTCTTTACATTCCGTATCCTCAGCAGCGTCCACCACACGACTAGTTCACTCCCAGGTACTGATATCAGGTAATGTGTTGTTTCGATAACGAATAGGATCTCAGACACATCGATTTTGAATATTCGAAGGCAAGCAGCAGCACAAGAGGCGAGTAAGGGTGTAACAACGTATTGGCGTTGATTGAAAGAACGGGCGGAAATGAACACAGAACCTTCTCCGGCCGAAATAGACGGCGGCGTTCCGGTATTCAGGCCCAACTATGAGGAGTTCAAGGACTTCTACGCTTTTCTGAACTCCATCAACCGGTATGGCATGGAGTCCGGCATAGTCAAGATCATCCCCCCTAAGGAATGGCTCGACCAACTGGACATACCGCCCAAGGCAGAGGTTTTGCAGAAGATCCAGATACGGGCGCCTATATTCCAGCACATCTCGGGTTCGAAGGGCACGTTCGTTGTACAGAATGTCGAGAAAAACAAGACGTACAACATCATTCAGTGGAAGGATCTGGCGCGCGACTACCGTCTGCCGGATGATCCGTCAAGAAATAGCACGGATGAGAAACCTGCGCCCCGGAAACTCAGTACGGACGACAAGAGTGCGTCTAAGGTTCGAACTCGAAATCACAGTAGTTTCTCGTTGGAAGACTTCGAGCAGTTCCGGGAAAAAGGAGGATACAACGAGGATAACTTGGAGCAGTTCAGTGACCCCAAGAGACTGGAGTTCCTAGAAAACTACTATTGGAAAACACTTAACTTCACTACACCGCTATATGGTGCGGATACGCTAGGATCTGTTTTCCCTGAAAATTTAAACGTTTGGAACGTATCAAAGTTACCAAACATTTTGGATCACATGGACCAGAAAGTTCCTGGAGTAAACGATTCATATCTCTATGCCGGGTTGTGGAAAGCATCGTACACCTGGCACTTGGAGGATCAGGATCTATACTCCATTAACTACATCCATTTTGGAGCACCGAAGCAATGGTATTCAATACCCCAGGAGGATCACGAAAAATTTTACAAGTTTATGGCAGATCAATATCCGGAACACTCTGGCAAATGTGCCGAGTTTTTGAGACATAAGATGTTCTTGGTTTCTCCTAAGCTCTTGGCAAGTAATGGAATAAAATGTAATAAAATTATACACAATGAGTATGAGTTTATTGTGACATATCCGTATGGATATCATGCTGGGTTCAATTACGGTTATAATTTGGCAGAATCGGTAAATTTTGCCCTCGAGGATTGGTTAAATATTGGGAAAAAGGCTAAAAAATGCTTATGCATGGAGGATGCAGTAGGCATAGACGTTGAAAAACTATCGGACAAATGGCAAATAATAAAATCGGAAAAGGAAGACAAACAGTTACCTTCACTACGACAGCAGCAGCTGGATCAGGCATCTTCATCGCTTTTGCAGTTTCACTCACCTCTGCAACCAAGGTCTTTTACTGGGCAGCAGTCGCGGACTTCTTCGGTGCTTACATATAATAATGAAGCCGATTCAAAACTGAAGACTTTTGGAGAGCTTCTTACACATACTTCACAGGAATTACAACATTTGGAAGAAAATAAAATGTCTCCAATGATAGGACAGACAGCTGCAATCAACAGACCCCAGAGTAGTTCTCTAAGATCTACCACTCCAAACCCTGGACAATATTTTAATATGAACCAAACAATTAGTCGAATATCATCTCCTTTGCTTACCCGAATGATGGATTTATCCAACATCGTTGAACCAACTTTGGAAGATCCAACTTTGAAATTCAAGAGAAAGTTGCTGACCCCCCAATTATCGAATGTAGGTAATAACCAAAATCTCACTGGACTAACTTCAGGAATGAGTCCATTTTCGACAGGTTTATCTTTGAATTCGAATAACAACTTGATGCACCAAAACAATATATTGGCACCATCAACATTATTCAACAGTCCAAATAACACTCAGATAAATAGAAGTGTCAGCAATGACACTACTATGGCGACTCATGGTTCAAATATGATGCCTATGGCTCCCGTTGGCATTACGGCTTCTCATCCCTCTTCGGGATTGCTAGAAGATAATGATGACAACATGCTAGCTTTAAGCTTAGCGTCTATGGCCAACAGCGGTGCATCCTCTCCAAAGCTTCCATTGCCACGGTTAGCGTCACCTTTGAATAATAATGTTGGGTCCATGGGTTATAACTCTAACAATAATCAAAACGCCAGCAACTTATCAAATTATCAAACAGAATTAATTGACTCCCGTGCCGATGGTTCAAATTCAGGGATTGTTTCACCCAAGCCGTTATACAATCCGAATCCTCTGTCATATTATAGTGCAAATGCTCCTAAGGCTCATTCGAACTCTAATTCGAATGGCCAATACAATGCTGCACCATTATCACCAAGCGGTTCAAATTTACCATTTATCAAGAGGTTGAAGTCTCCAAACATAGTTACTCTTAACATTTCTCGTGAGTCTTCTAGAAGTCCTATATCTTTTGGAAGCTCAGATTATAGATCTCCACTGGGAACAAATAATCCTCTCACTTACTCCACCGGTGTGAGCAGTAATTTGAACCAAGTGCACACCATCAGCAATAAGAGTACAGGTAGTAGCACCAATGGAGAATCTGCAAGTCCTCAAACACCAGCTGCTAAAAAGCAGAAGGTGGAGAAGAAAGCAGTAACTCCCGGAAGTGCGAAGAAGAAAGCAATAAATGGTACAAACGTAAACCAATCACCAAAATTTTCATCAGAAGAGGTAATAGTTTCGGAAAATGGGAAAATTTACGTATGCCAGGAATGTAGAAGGCAGTTTTCATCAGGTCATCATTTGACGCGACATAAAAAGTCAGTTCATTCTGGCGAAAAACCACATTCCTGTCCTAAATGTGGCAAGAAATTTAAGAGAAGAGATCATGTATTGCAGCATCTGAACAAGAAAATACCCTGCATACAAGAAGGAGATGTCAGTGCGCTGAAAAATGAAAGTGGGTAATAAAAATATCTAGAGATATTGTTCTGTTTGAACCAAGTGTTATCGACTTGAAAAATACTACAGAATAACCAATAATGACAAGTTTTATAGCATGTTTAGATAGAACGTTCATCTTTGGAAATTAATAGTGTAAATTTCTGTGTTATAATAGATGATCTAATATATAAGAACATTTTTATAAATGAGATGTTGAACCAACATTCAACAATCTAAGAATTGCTGGCCGCTTTTATCCGATACTCAAGGAAAGTAGGATAAAAATTCACTCCCTTAACAGTTAAGTATTTTAATAATCTTAAAAAATCAATGCAGATTTACACTCGTATATAATGAAATTTGACCTCCCTTAAATAGTCTCCATATGATCTATTACATTAAATAAGGTTTCCAAAACATTCTTTTTGATATTCTTGTCATACATCAATACACCTTCCCCGGTTCCCAAAGCTGAATTATTGAGACCTTTACCATAGACCAACCTTATGAAATCGGATTTGATTCCTAGTGGGATAATTGAGTTATACATTGTGACTTCTTCCAAGATTTCTTGTTTTTCTAGAATAGAAGTATGCTCAAACTTATCAGCCGCAACTTTTGCGTTGTCCACAATTGCTCTGTCAATCCCACACATAGACGCCACATGTAGACCAAATGAGCCTTCACTTTTACCTTTCTCTAATTTATAAAGGAAAGTGACATTTCTACTCTCTTCATCAACGATTATACTCATTCTCATCGGTTCCACCTGTGGATGATTCACGAAACCTGAACCCAAATTTGCGTAATGTGTTGCAAAAAATGCCAAGCTTTGCATGTGTGTAGCTACATGATGCAAGACACCCTCAGCTATTGCAAAACCATCTCTTGAAGAACCACCTCTTCCTAATTCATCGAGAACTAACAAGGATCTATTTGTTGCCTGGTCTAAAATTTTCTTAGTTTCAGATAATTCAACAAAAAATGTCGATTTCCCTTGTAAAATATTGTCATTTGCACCCAATCTGGTCATGATTCTATCAATTGGTGTCAGTGTAGCTTCTTTACAAGGCACATAACAACCTACCTGAGCCATTATGACAGCAATACATGTCATTCTTAAAATTGTTGACTTACCGGCAGCATTTGCACCTGTCAATAACCCAACCTGAGGCTTAGACTTACCTAAGGAAACGTCATTAGGAATAAATTCTCTGTTTGTAGTGACACCGAGGTTAAAACAAGGGTGTCTTAAAGACTTGAAATTAATAAATCCATTTAATTTCGAACCGGTTAACGGATCCACGGGATCCACAAATTTGGGACGGCAAGAAGTGTGCCCTAAAGATTCTGATGTTCTAGCCAAAGCTAAAATACAATCAATGTAGGATATTGCCTCGACTGTAGGTAACCAACAATTTATATAATTGCTGTCAAATTTTTTATAAATTCGACTTTTTAGCTCTTCTTCCAGTATTTTATGCAATTCTTTAGCTTCTGCCATTGATCGGGCTAAACCTTTGACCTCTTCAGAATAATATCTTTTTGATGTCTTATTTGCACCCATCTGAGTCCAGGATGTGGGTACATTTTTAGTTGCTGCCATTGGAACTTCAATTGTATATATCTCTTTACCTGAATCTTTAAATTGGATGCTTGATGACTTTAATTGTTTTTTATATCCCTGTAACAATACATTAAGCTCATCTTCCAAATCTTCAATTTTCTGTAATGATGAATCAAATTCTGGCTCAACACCTTTGTGAGGAACCATTTTATTTTCTTCTCTTGCTTTTTTACGATCATATGCATTTGTCCAATTATTAACATCGTCAAATATTCTCGAGGGAATTTGTTCCACGTATTCTACCAAAGAACCAACTAATTCGTGATTTTTTAGATCTGTAGTTAATTTGATGATCGATTCAAAACCTTGGATGACTTTATCAAATTGGTTGACTTTCAGACTACCAGAATGAATCCTTGACAATAAACGCTCCAAGTCTGGTAATTTTGCAAAAGAGGTCTCAATGTCATTCTTAAGTTCGGGATTTGATAAAAGCAAATCCACACTGTCTAAACGCTTTTCGATATGAGATTTATCCAAAAGTGGATGCATTAGTATTTTTTTCATCGTCCTTTTGCCCATGGGGGTAATTGCGCGATTGAATAATTTGAATAGGGTCCCTTTGTCAGATCCGTCAAAAGAATTAGAAAATATTTCCAAATTTTGCAAAGTGACACCATCCAAGACCAATGAATTTTGTGATTTTATAGGGTTGTATTCGTGTATATTTCCTTGAGATATTAAACTTTCGTCCAACTTCAGCCATTTCAAATAATAAAGAAGACCACCAAACGCACTGAAGCCTATTTTCTTACCCTTTTCATAATACTGGCTCAACACTTTGGGCCATTCATTCATACTTTTAAAGTATGGCACGGTATTTGAGGTCAAAAGTTCAAATGTCTTTTGAAAATCATAAAACTCTTCATTTGGCTTAATGATGTTGAAAATAGCTTGCGGAGAAGAATTAAACTTGATGATTTTGTTTGCCAAAGAGCTCAAGTTATTTCTTTCAACAACTATTTCGGTTGGTCTGACTTGCGCTAAGATTGTATCCAGTTTTGTACAGTCTTCATCGTCTTCGAATTCAAGCATCTCTAGACAACCAGTTGACGTGTCAATAAAAGCAATTCCAAAAAGTCGAGTATTTAAGGTGCTTTGGTCGGACATATTCTCTTCTACATCATAATAGCCCGCTGGTTCTTCCCTAATTGCCATACAATATGTTGCTAAATCGGAACTTAACATGTTACCTTCTGTCAAAGTCCCTGAGGTCAAGACATATTCTAGTTCTCGCCTGACAATTCCTTTCGAACCTTCTCTCATCTCTTTAGCCAGCATGCTTTCCTTTTGGTCTACTTTTGCAACTTTGTAGCCATGCTGTATGAATTGAGAAGCCCAATAATCAAAAGACATTTCTGGAATACCGGCCAGCTGCATATTTGCACGGCCTCCTCCGGCAATCTTGAGATCAAAGAGATTATTGCCTATGAGAGCATCCTTTTCATAGAGCTCAAAAAATTTGCCCTTTTTGAAAAATACTATGCAATCCCACATCTTCGACTTGATTTCCCAGTATTGTTTTTCAAAGGGCGTAAACTTTTGCCAGGCATTGCTAGGTATGTATAAAGTTCTTGGATCGTATTCAGGATCTTCAGGAGCGTGACCCTGGGCGTCTTTTAGATCGACGAGCCACTGGTATCTTTCTTCGTTTTGTTTAGTGAACTTTGAATGCTTAGGAACAGAGTTATGGTCGGATGGTCCGACTTTCTTTGGTTTCACTGTGGGCAGCGGCTTTGATCTTTTTGTAGATTTCTTCTTTAAAGGTGATGTGGCAATATCATGCATGTCTTCATCCGAGTTGGAAGCGGTATCAAGACCAGAAAGGAGTTCATCTTTGACGTTTGTAAGGCTGCCATTTAAACCTAATTCATAGCCTTTACCGTTATCTTCTTCCTCACTTTCTTCACTTTGTATATCACCATTTGGAACAAAATCATCATCCAAATCGCTGTCAAGTGGGGTGGTTATACGTTTTCTCCGTTTTCCAGCTACTAACGGTTCTTCTTCATCGTCCTCGTCACTATCCTCCTTGTAACTCACTCTTGTCCTCTTTCTTCCCGAAAATGAGGAGAGAGTACTTTCATCATCACTCTCTTCTACCAAATCATCTCCTTTGCTGATAACTACTTTTGTTTCAGGCACGGAGATCTTTTGCTTCTTAGAATTGGGTGATGAGGTCTCCATTGGAGTAGACCTTTTAGCGATAGTTTCCTCACCAACGACAGTAGAGTCGTTCGCGGTTATAAATTTTTCACTGGCTTCATCTTCTTCTTCATCGTCGACGAACAGTGATTTGCTAGGTTTTGCGGGAGATGAGCCAATAGCCTCTCCCTTGCTTGTCTTCTTAGTGTCTACAGATTTAGAGACCTCGGTATTGGAATTCTTCGGTGTGGCTCCTTTTGTATCTTTGGGCGATTGCTTAGAGAAGAAGGAGAGAAGACTCGATTGCTTCATTTTCTTCTGTGAAGAGCGGGGGGAGGGCTTTACGGCGCGTGTCCGGCTGCCAAGCCTGGGTGTTACTGGTGCCATTTGCAATGTAATGTGTGTTAAAGTAATAAATACATGAATTTGAAGGTCAATCTCGCACTTCTGAAAGAGATGGTATCGTTTGATATTCAATTCACTTGTTGATCTTCCAAACCTATATACGTGCACGTCTCAGATCTCAACATGTCATCTAATATAACGATGTCTATATTTTACGCGTTATCAACTTTTCTGTTTTTCGCGTCACAGGATAATACGCGATGGTTTGGCCAACGCAAAGTGCAGGAGCACGTGAAGGTCCCAGAACACCCTCCATTCCGAAGGCTTTCGCGAGACTCTCCAAAGAAGAGCAGCTTGGGATTTTATCATTAATCTTATAATTGAATGATCGCTCGATGAATATGTCAAAGAATTGCTTGCATCTTTTAAAATGAATGCTCTCCATTAACATAAGACTCGTTAAATTCACCGATCTCAATGACCGTTTAAACTTTGATCACATGATCAACAATTTGAACCGTCCATGGTGGAATTCATCCGGGGAAGCTCCGTGGTAAAGCTCACTTGTATTGCCCGGTTCGAGTGACTGCGCTGACAGATACACAACATAACCAATGAACTGTTATTTCATAACAGAATTGGATGTAAAATATGACCTTGTGAGTTTTGTATAATAAAAAGTTGTAACATATTTGTTAGTATTCGCTACCAATCCCACTAACTCCCCTTGTGCCAAACCGTCAGATCCATCTGTATATCGCAATGAACAGGCTCCTCAGCAAGCCATTGCGTATCATGTTACTGGGTGCACCAGGTTCGGGGAAGGGAACACAGACTGCCAGACTACTCAATAGGTTTCCTCAACTGAAAGCGGTGTCGTCCGGAGATTTGCTGAGGAAGAACATCGAAGAGAAAACAGAATTGGGAAAACTAGCCTCCGCCTACATTGCTGAGGGAAAGCTCCTTCCAGACACATTGATCACGAAGAGTCTGTTGGATTTCATAGACAGTAACCACTGGCTCACGCCAACATCTTCGTGGTTGCTCGATGGATTTCCTAGAACAATTCAACAAGCAAAGCTGCTAGATGAGTCATTGGAGAAGTATAATGCCCAGCTGAATCTAATCGTTGAACTGGACGTCTCCGAAGAGGTAATTCTACAAAGGATTATCAACAGATACATTCATGTACCAAGCGGCAGAGTGTACAATTTGCAGTACAACCCACCTAAAATCCCCGGTAAGGATGACATTACTGGAGAGCCACTTACCCAGCGCCCAGATGATACGGAAGAGGTTTTCAGACAGCGTATTACTCAATACAGAAGTACTCTAGGTCCAATAAAAGAGTACTACTCGCAAAAGGGCATATTCAGCAGCGTAGCTGGAGACACCTCAGACATTATATTTCCTAAACTATGCAAGATGATTGAGGCCAAATTTGGGACATCTTAGGGTGCAATTATACTTTTACGATATAGTTCTGTAGGCGAGAAATGGTCGAGTGGACTGAGGATATGATATCAACTTCTTTGTATATACCACTACTACTTATCGTTATTCTTTAGATTTTCTCAATCACATGACCCTTTTTTCTGCGTATACTAGTAATATATATACAGTCTGAAGCATTCTCGCTCTCATCTAACGATAATGAATATTTCGATTCTAGCTCAGACTCAATAGCCAGAGGACAGGAAACTCCAGAGTCCTACCAGGGATATTATTGGTGGCCAGGCATCTCTCAGTAGTGGATTTTGTCAAGATGAAATTTTATATAGATGACTTACCAGTTCTGTTTCCCTATCCGAAGATCTATCCGGAACAATACCACTACATGTGCGACTTGAAGAGAACCTTGGATGCTGGTGGCAACAGCATTTTGGAAATGCCTTCGGGGACAGGTAAGACTGTATCATTACTTTCACTAACAATCGCATATCAGACGCATTATCCGGAACATCGTAAAATCATCTACTGTTCTCGTACTATGTCCGAGATTGAAAAGGCCTTGGTGGAACTGGAAAATTTGATGGATTACAGAACAAAAGAGCTCGGTTACAAGGAAGATTTTAGAGGTCTGGGTTTAACCTCGAGAAAGAACTTATGTCTTCACCCTCAGGTAAGTAAGGAAAGAAAGGGAACAGTGGTAGATGAAAAATGTCGTCGGATGACCAACGGTCAAGCCAAGCGGAAACTTGAGCTTGATCCTGATGCCAAGGTAGAGCTGTGTGACTATCATGAGAATCTTTATAAATATGACGTTGAGGAGTATCTTCCAAAGGGTGTGTTTTCATTCGAAAAGTTGATTAAATATTGCGAAGAAAGAACACTTTGTCCCTACTTCATTGTAAGAAGAATGATTTCACTTTGTAACATTATAATATATTCATACCATTATCTTTTGGATCCAAAAATTGCAGAGAGGGTATCAAATGAAGTTTCCAAGGACGGTATTGTCATATTTGATGAAGCGCATAATATTGATAACGTCTGTATTGAGTCATTGTCACTGGATTTAACTAATGATGTTTTGAAAAGAGCAACAAAAGGTGCAAATGCGTTAGCAAAGAAGATTGACGAAGCAAGGCAACAGGACGCCGCAAAATTACAAGATGAATACGATAAATTGGTTCAGGGCCTGCATATGTCAGACATGTTGCCCTCTTATGAAGAGCCTGTTGTGGAAACTCCTGTCTTATCTAAAGATCTATTAAAAGAGGCCATACCCGGTAACATCAGAAGAGCTGAGCATTTTGTTTCATTCTTGAAAAGACTAACGGAGTATTTGAAAACAAGAATGAAGGTGCTCCATGTTATATCGGAAACTCCTAAATCATTTTTACAACATTTAAAACAATTAACCTTCATCGACAGAAAACCTTTGAGATTTTGTTCTGAAAGGCTTTCTTTACTGGTCAGGACATTAGAAGTTTCAGAAGTTGAAGACTTTACAGCGTTGAAAGATATTGCTACATTTGCCACACTGATATCCACATATGAGGACGGGTTTTTATTAATTATTGAGCCATATGAAATTGAAAATGCTGCAGTGCCGAATCCTATAATGAGGTTTACATGTCTAGATGCTTCGATAGCAATCAAACCGGTTTTTGAAAAGTTCTCGTCTGTTATCATTACATCTGGTACTATTTCACCTTTAGATATGTACCCAAGAATGTTAAATTTCGATACAGTTCTTCAAAAATCATACGCCATGACTTTAGCAAAGAAATCATTCTTACCGATGATTGTAACCAAGGGTTCTGATCAGGTGGCAATATCTTCGAGATTTGAAATCAGAAATGACCCTAGTATTGTACGGAACTATGGTTCTATGCTGGTCGAATTTGCCAAAATAACACCAGATGGAATGGTAGTGTTCTTTCCATCATATTTGTATATGGAAAGTATTATATCCATGTGGCAGACTATGGGTATTTTAGATGAGGTTTGGAAATATAAGTTGATTTTAGTTGAAACACCAGACGCCCAGGAAACATCTTTAGCCTTGGAAACATATAGAAAAGCATGTTCTAACGGAAGAGGCGCTATCTTGTTGTCTGTTGCAAGAGGTAAAGTTTCTGAAGGTATTGATTTTGACCATCATTATGGTAGAACGGTTCTCATGATTGGCATTCCTTTCCAGTATACCGAATCACGTATCTTAAAGGCTAGGTTAGAATTCTTGAGAGAGAATTATCAAATTCGCGAAAATGATTTCCTATCATTTGACGCTATGAGGCATGCTGCTCAGTGCTTGGGTCGAGTTCTAAGAGGGAAGGATGATTATGGTGTGATGGTTTTAGCCGATCGTAGGTTTTCAAGGAAGAGAAACCAGCTTCCTAAATGGATATCACAAAGATTGTCAGATGCTGATTTAAACCTATCAACGGATATGGCTATTTCAAACACAAAACAATTCTTGAGAACTATGGCACAACCTAATGATCCTAAAGATCAAGAGGGAGTGTCAGTTTGGACATATCAAGAGCTTATAACACATCAGGAAGCTGAAGAACTCAAGAAATCTACGGCCTTAGGTGTTTCCAACAGAATAGATTACGATGGTGATGTTACCATGACCTAATTGATACATTAATAACGTAGAACTTAGTTGATTTAGTTGGAAATTTGAAATGGGGGGAATTCAGTTCATTGATATATAATATGTATATTACAAAATTGCATTACAACATTATTTATATTTGACTCTTCCAAATTTATTCTAGGACGAATTATCAATTTCAAAAGACACTTCTTTATCTGCATCTAAGTAAGAATCGCATACACACAATAAAGTCAGACTGTGAGTGATTTTTTCAGTTGGGGCAAAAGTTAGCGTAGCACAATTGATTTTTTTACTCAGAGAAAGTTTTTTTATTCCATATAATTCTTTCTTCGTGACATCACCTAAAACTAGCCACCAACTTTCAAGTTTTTCATAAGGATATCTGTTGGTAACCACTTTCAATGTTTCAGGTTCTTCATCTCTAACAACTTTTACAGAAATCTCATATTCAGTACCTTCCTCTCCGTTCTCCTTGGTAGTCACTTCATACTCAAGAGCTATATTTGGATAGTTGTTAACAAATTCTGCTACGTCTTCTAAATTATCACCAGGTATTGTTAATATCTCTTCTCTCTCGGTATCTTCTAAAGCCATAATATCATAAACACTTTCGACGCCCTTTTCGGCACACTTCTCCAATATTTTTGAGTCAAAGTAAGGAATTTGTTTCAGAGCAGTGTCTGTATCCCAAACACCTTGAATTATCATTTGAGATAGATCCATCACTGTTGTTGCATTTAGGTTTCCGTTACCTCCAAGGAAATCAACCATTGCATTTAAAATAGGAACAGAGAGTTTTAGTATAATATTCTTGTCATGTTCAAGTTCCGCTGATAATGAAATTTGCGAAAAATGAGCTTGTAATAGAATGAACACTTTGAAAGAGTAAATATTTGAAGTAGAGTCTCCTTTGTATTTGATTGGAAGTATGCTTTGTAACCTTTCTAAGACTTTTCGGTCATCTAATCTATCCTCTAAAACCTCAAACTCCGGAATAGAAGCAAATATATGTAGGATATCGACCAATATCGAGCTGCCCGAAAGTTTCTTGGAAAATATATCGATCGTATCAAAATAAATCCCATAGTATGAAGTGACCATGCATTCATTCAATGGTAAAATCGAGTTATACTCGGGGTTAGAATTCTTTGTATCGTCTATCTCAATCAAAGATGTAGAAGCCAGATCGCCAAGGGAAGATTCTACCAAATCAGTAAGATAAGTAGATATTTCAAACGCAGTTGTATTTTTTAGGCCATAATAACTGGGATTGATATGAATCCTATGATAAAAATACGTGTTGGTAATCCAATCAATACATTCCTGCTTGTTTTCCACCATCTGTGAAGATATTCCGTTAATTATCCATTCATGGATATAATAATACATGTTGCTCTCGATAGGGAATGGTTCTAGTATAAATTTCTTGTAGAACCATTTCATTTCAGTATTTGTCATTATTAGGATGTTACTTGGAGCATCATTTTCAGAAGCTCTTGCATTTCCAATGATTTCGTGAACATCATTGAGAGAGTAATTTTTGAATCTGAATTCACGAACATCATAATACCTGGTACCAAGAACTATCACAGTAGAAGACTTCAAAGGAAATCTATTACACTCTTTAGATATAAGGAGGATTGATAAATAGTTCATCTGGTACAATTTGCTCACAATTTCACGATCATTTTTATGCATGCATGAATGGAATATTCCAATCCCATTCTCTAGACCTAGTTTCACTAATTTTTCTTCGACAGCTTCAGTAAAAATTCCCATTTTCTGTTTTGGTATTTTTTCAAAGCTCTGAGATTCAGATTCACTGTAAGCAAGTAATTTCTTGAAAATATCGATGCAACCCTCTTTACTTGGTAAGTAAATCAATGCTGGGGAAGAATTATCTGTTTCTTTGAGAATATTGTGAGCATATTTTACCATTTCATTAGAGTACGACACCGACTCAGAGATGTTAAAATCTTTGATATGAAGCTTAACAGCTTGCTCTCTCTCTTCTGGTCCGTAGCTGAAGATATTCTCCTTATTAATACCCAACCATTGTCCCATGTTGCGTGCATTTGCAATTGGACTAGAAAAACATACTAATCGGAGATTAGTCTCAAGTTGGTTTTTTATGATCAGCATTCTTGATATAATTGATTCATATAGAGCTCCTTCAATCCCATCTGACAGCTCGTGTATGTCATCAAATATTATTAATTCTATTCGATGAATATTCTTTCTTTGTCTCCATTGTCTAGAAATGCTATCAAACTGTTTTGGAGTACCCATCAAAAGATGACTTCTAGCTAACTTCTGTAAATTCATACCAGAATCTACATCTAATTTTGAGATTATTCTTCCTCCATGTAGTTGTGAAAATCTCTCGACCCAAGATGCAAACAAATCATCAAGTTGCTCCTGACAGGGGTTAACATACATAATTCTTCCCCCATTTTCTTTCCAATGGTTTAATATGCATACTTCTGACAAAGTTGTTTTCCCCATGCCTTTAGGCGAAGCAACTAAAATACTTTCATCAGTGTTGTACAGTAGGGGCACTATATTGGATTGCAGTTTGTTAAAAAAGCTGAATTTGAAAATATTTTTGGCATCGGTTGGTTTCACTTCTTCTGTTGGTATCAAACGCACATTTGGCAGCTCATCAGGCATGACAAACTTTTTTGGAATAATAAGTGTGCTTAAATCTACTGCCAATTCTTTACGACTTTGTATCCATTTTTCGGATTGAATTGACAAAAACCAATTTGGTGAAATATTCTTTTGTTGTTCCACTGTCAATTGTAAGTAAAAGGTCACTAGATGCTCCTTCCTGATATTTTCACCTTTAACGGTAAGTAAACAATTGTTAATAATTTTCTTACAATTTGTATCCTGAACGAAAATGATAAAGTTTTCTTGAGAGCCATGCAATTTTGAATCCCAATTCCATTGTGGAGAAATTTCCAGCTCAAAACGTAATACACTTGGTGTTATAGGCTGTATTACACAATTGACATCAACCTTTGGAAATTTCTTTATCAAATCAAATAATAATTTACCGTACTTCTCAGCACGAAATAAACTTCCCATATCTGAAGCAGTTTCTTGTATTAAGTAGTCATTCCAAGATATAGTTGAAGCTTCAGCTCTTTTAATTACCTCTAAGGGACAATTTCCATATTGTCTCAAAGGAGAGTTCACCAACCACATTCTTCTTGAAACACACTTATAAAGATCCAATAATAATTCCGACTGGAGGGCTAATTTCCTTTTTAATGCAAGCTCAAACATAGCCCTGATTAAACGATTTGCATTTTGTTGTATAAAAACCATATCCGCATTAATTGCAAATCCAGAGAATTTTAACCTTGATATAAAAGATTGCAGTAAAATATTGACCTTTGAAAGAGGATCGTCTACATCCTCTCTAACAGGGATTGGAGCCTTTTCATAAAGTTCCTTAAGCTCTCGTATTTCTTCACTTCGAATATTGATATATTTGAATTCATTAGACATAGCAAATATTCGAAAAATATCTATCTGACCAGTATGTTCATTGAGCATTTGGTTGTAAAGCGAAATGGAAGAGTGCTTAATATAAAAATTTGATGCTATTCGTCCCAGTTCAGTTATTTTAAAAGTATCTGGTTCGATATCATCAATTATCAAACCCTCCTTCCTTAAAACGTGTAATGCAGAATGAGCCAATAAAGTCAGAAATTGTTCGTGATCGTAAAGTCCAGTCTCATAATCTTTGGTTACTTGATATGATTCTGGAGCTGCTAATAGACGGACATACAAATAGGTATTTTTTAGCCAGTTAATAGCAGTATTTAATGAATTGACAACTCCTGAGGAGATTTCAGCATTTAGCGTATCTGGTAAATTAGGAATGAGCTGAGATTCAATAGGTAATTGTTGATTTAATATTGCCAAGTAATACTGAACTTCGCTCTCATTAGTTATTATAATGCCTTCACCGAATGTATCATACCTTGGTCTTCCAGCTCTGCCTAGCATTTGCAATAAATCTTGAGCTGAGATTTGCTCCCAGGTACCACTCTCAGGGGAGTATATATCAGTACCTTTTATGATTACAGTATGTGCTGGTAAATTAACACCCCATGCTAACGTAGCAGTGGATACTAAAATAGGTAATAATCCATCTGCAAAGAGATCTTCCATGAGTGATCTATCATTTCTTGATAAGCCAGCGTGATGAATGCCAAATCCATGTTTAACTAAGGAATGTATTGCCACCTCATTCATATTATCAGCTTCTTGATTAAGTATATGTTTTGAAGCTTTGTCTTTGGTCAAAAAATTTTCTAATTCTCCAGTTTCAATTAATTTAGCCTTCAGCCAATTCGCGGTTCGTATTGTTTCTTTACGGGAATGGACAAAGATGATTGTTTGTTGGCCGTTCTTGAGTGACTCTAATGCCTTATCATAGCATGCCTGATTGGCAGCTGATAATTTCTTAAGCGAGTTTGATGCAGTAATTCCACAAAACTGTTGTGATAATGGACAGGGTCTGAAACTTGAAGGAAAAAAAAATACACCGTCTTTTGGAACCTTTAAAAATCTTGCAACATCATAATAGTTAGGTAATGTGGCTGAAAGACCTATTAAACGGATTTGGTTGTTCATGGTATTACTCTTCACCGATCTGGCAACAATACTCTCCAAAACTGGACCTCTCTTATCATTTAAGAGATGTACTTCATCAATAATAATAAGTGTAACCAAACTTACATAGGATTGTTCATCAGTTTTTCTAGTGATGACATCCCATTTTTCGGGCGTGCATACTAGGATATGAGTATTCAAAATTTCTTTCCTTCGTAGTGTATTATCGCCAGTTAATTCATCCACTACAATGCCCAAATAACCTAATCTTCTTTGAAATTCTCTGGCTTGTTCTTGTACTAAAGCCTTTAGTGGTGCTATGTATACGATTTTAAACTTGTTTGAACGTAATCTTTTTGTTTCTGGATTAACATGTTCAGATATTGCATGTAATACAGCAAGCATAGCGATGTTCGTTTTCCCTGCACCTGTCGGTGCAGAAACCAGCAGATTTATATCATCATTAAAAACCTTTGGAAAGACCTTTGATTGAATTGCATTCAAGCAAGTCGTCTCCGAAGAAGGAAAAGCGTCTTTTGCCCAATCTGGTAATTGATTCAAATTAATCAAATCATAATCAATATCAGGTTTGGCTGGAGGAGGTATATGGATCTCTTCGTAATCAGGATTGACTCTCTTGAATGATCCTTCTGGTAATTGTATTTTAGAAATGGAAGATAATTTTGAACGCTGAGTAAATTTCGGATCTTCTAGATCTAAGATTTCGTTTGATTGATCTGTTCTTGCAGTTTTTATCCTTTTGATATTACGCTGTACTTCATCATCAGAGGTATTTTGATTGTTATGTTTTCGTGACGTATCATTTTCTAAATACTGTTTGGCCAGCTTCTCTTTTCCGCATTTCACCATCATATTCAGAACATCGGACCTTTCAGATTCATCTCTGTCTGATAATTTCAAACCCCAATAGATAAGATCGTAGTTTTTATTCAAGATTTCGGTTAGAGCGAACTCTTCAAATCCTAAGAAGTCGTTCAATTTTTTTTCAAAATGACTATAATTTCCCTTTGAATCTTCAAAAGCATTTCTGATTTTTATCGTAATCGCTGTTAAATCCTTCGTATTTGAAACATCATTGAAATTCTCTGCTATTATGTTGCTCAAGTACTCATTGTTTAAGTTATTGATCTTGGTGTCAATGAAAAATTTACTTCCTTTCCCAAATTCGATAATTTCCTCAAAGTTATCATCCTCTTCTACTTTCAAATCTGTCGGGCTATTTTCAGGAATAAACGATGTACTTATGTCATTATTGTCAACGAGTGCATTGCCCTCATCTGTTTTATCTTCCATCTCGTTATCAGATAAATCTTCATCTTCACTATCTGAGTTTTCTAAGGTTACAATTACATTAGACTGTGTTGAATTATTTGGAGATAACCCATAATCGGTAATTTCTTGTATTAGTGTCGTTAAATTGTGAAAAAGAGGTTCTTCAATTGTCATATATAGCTTACTCTCTAAGCTTTCTTTGTATTTTTGCAACCAGCCATTACTTTGGTTTTCTTTTTTCTTGAAATCTTTTATCATAAAATCGGTACTGGAAATTAGGATTTCTTCGGGAACGTCACTTCCGATGATGGCCATAACGCAATTTAAGATATCTTCATATAAGCGTTTGTTTTCGTGAGTGGATGGTATATAATTTGATGTTGATAAATTTCTTTTCTGTAGAGATGACATACTATTATCAATAAGTGAACTAAGACCAGTTCTTTTGATGCTTTTGGCATGATTAGTTGAATCTGGGAGTATTGTATTCTTGTTTTCATCTACTTCAGATTGTGACAGCTCTACTCTGGCGCCGCTTCCCATATCATTTATTGTAACCAATCCTTTCATTGATTTTGGTTTAGACATCTCTGCATCTTTGGCTGGGTCGACACTGTGATTATTATAGCGTTTATCTGCTTTTAGAACCTTATTTGACATTTCATCGTATCGATAGATTTCTCTAATCTTGTCCTTCACATTGTCATCTGTGCCATCGGTCATGATTCAATAAGGATATATATTATGATATTTTCTGCTTGAGACAAATGAGCATTCTAAAGACAACCTATATGCTTTTAATAACTAACTTACTTAGATTGAGCTCATCTCTGTTAGAGTATGTACAGTTTTATTGAAGAAAAAAGAATATTCGTAGTAAGAGATGTTAGTTATTAAACTACTCTCTTGATAATAACCAAAAGATTGATCACAATATTAGGAACAAACAAGGTTAAATATGCGGGACGAATGAGATAAGTAGGAATTATGATACCGAAAGGTTTCGATTTTGAATATGGACAATTCATCAATTTCGAAACGAATTTTGGATAAACGAGGAAACGATCTCAAGGAACACGTCTTATCTATCAATAGTGCATCTATAGAGAATGATAGAGGCGGTTTCTTTAATCAAAACTCTAACCAGATTGTAAGTCAGACGAGAGATAATAAGCAATACACAAGATTAACGTCTTGGTGTGAACGATTTCCACCAAAGACAGTTAAGGATGTAGTCCTTCACAATCGAAAAGCCAAAGATGTACGACAGGCCTTTCAGGACATGTTGGAAGATTCTAGGAAGCGTATCCTGGTTTTAACAGGACCTAGTGGGTGTTCTAAAAGTACTCTGATTAAACAATTAGCAATGGAGCTTATACCCAAGTATAGATACCTTCGGAAAGATTTTAATAAACGTCTCTTAGACAATGATCGCCGTACTGATGATATAGTTATACAATATGATAGTTCGCTGACATATGGTGGCATTTCACAACTCGATGGATTTTCAGAGTTCTTAGTCCAAGCAAAATACAGAGTTTCTAGTCATCTATCATTGATTTTAGTTGAAGACCTGCCCAATGTTTTCCACAAAGAAACAAGAGATAAATTTCGAGACGCACTATTACAATGGTTGTATGATGGCAGATTAAATCTGCCACCCTTAGTAATATGCTTAACAGAATGTGATATTGAACAGGATAGTATTTGGAATAATAATTTTGGAATTGATTCAACTTTTACCGCTGAGACAGTACTTGGTAAGGATATTCTTGAACATGAAAAAGCTCAAAGAATAAAATTTAACCCCATTAACATGACTTTAACAAAAAAGTATCTCTTAAACTTGAGTGTCAAGGTGAAGGATGAATTTTCAGACAAACAAAAATGGATACATCGAGCCACTGCAATTGAGAGGTTGTGCAAGAGCTCGGGTGATCTTCGTTCTCTCATCAATTCATTTGAATTCTGGGCAACTTCAAATAGCGATATTGATTTGGCTATTAAGGAATCCTCAGTGTCTTACTTCCACGCAATTGGAAAAGTTTTGCATGGCTCGCATGAAGAGAAGAATGATGCTCAGATGCTGACGGATTTGATAGAAAAATCAACCTCAATGATCTTTTCACCAAAATTTCAGTTGGGTTTATTGGAAAACTATGGCACGCTGAATAAGGGAGAATACTCGATTGAAACAGCCTCCAAAATTGTGGATACTATTGGGCTGTGTGATAGAAACCATTTTCTATCCACCGAATTGATGGAATACTCAACGAGAAAAGTCAGAAACGAACTAAGTAAGCTAGCAATACTCAAAGTGGGACATAATAAACCAAACTTTCCTCGTGAATGGAAAGTTATGAAACAAAAAGGGTATTTTAAAATACAGTCTGAAGATTATTTTAATGTTTGCTTCTATCGGTATAATACTGTAAGCCAGTTCAAAAATATAAGTCTTTACTACTCTTACTATGGGCCATTGGTTACGAATGTTAAGAATTATAAAAGGAAGACTTTAGAGGAGTTTAAAAATTCATCAATTATGAGCACTGAAGAACAGAAAATATTTCTGGAGCAAAATAGAGAAATATTGGAAATTGATGAAGATGTTGATATTATAGACAGAATTGGTGGTCCCCTGAAAGGCATTGCTGTAGATCATGAATTTATGTCTGAGGGTGAAAAAAAGCTTGATATGAGTGAGGTTCTCCTTTATCGGAAGGCAAAAAAGCTTAAGCTGTTACAAGAAAAGCAGAACGATTTACAGAATGCAACAGATACTTCAGATTACCAAATTGATTCTGACATTGAGGATGACCCTATCATAGATAGTGATATCGAAAACAATCGTCAGATAAATAATTCTTGGTTAGAAGAGGATGATGACTCGATTTACGATTATCTGTCTCAAAAACCACCTACCCAAGATCCTGGACACGAGCCAGAACAGCTACCAAATGAATCTCTTTCTGATTCTGATTTGGATGATCTATGACTATATTCTCAAAAGAACTGTATAATTAATAAATATGGCGATAAATATACGCATTAGTGGACGGAGCTGTGAGAATTATATCCATGGCTACTTGGGCTGTACTGCACGCTCCAAGTACATATTTCTTTGCAGCAAAAATGATTAATCCTCAAATTGTAAACAGAGTAAAAGGAAATTGTCTGGAACGCTTGGCATCCTATCCTTTCCGTTCACGATTGCATCGAGTGCTGAAAGAATTCTGGATCTTCTTCGAGAGATTCTTTGATAATATCCAATCCACCTTGGAACTCACCATTAATATACAATTGGGGGAAAGTAGGCCAGTCGGAAAATTTTTTTAGACCATCCCTAACTGACTGATCCTTTAAAATGTCGAAAAATCCAAACCTAACTTGATGCTCCCGTAGAATACCCACCATCTGTCTTGAAAACCCACACTTTGGTTCTGATGGATTTCCTTTCATAAACAGCATTACTGGAGCTGCCTGTGTTAGTTTGGTTAATCTCTCATTTAATTCTTCCTCTGTTTCGTCATCTTCGTCTGATTCTTGGTCTTCTTGGTCGTCTTGCTGCTCGGTCTTACTTGCTGCCTCTGCGTTCTGCGCTTGGTAGTCTGAAAGTATCTTTACTAGAGCCTTTGGATCTGCTCCTGAGAGCTGTGTTATTATCTCAGCATTTTGGATAAAAATAAAGTAGGGAACTGCAGAGACATCGTAATGGTCCGCTATATCGTATTGTTCATCGGCGTCAATAGATAAGAACAGCATATCTTTGTTTGTTGGCTCATCGCTAAGCGCCCTGAACACTTCACCCATCGATTTGCATGGCTCTGCCCAGTCTGCATAGAAATAAAGGGCAATTAACTTGCCGTCAATGTTCTGGGTGGTTAGAGCGGTAAACTGCTCTTGGTCCTTAATATCTACTACGCCCATCCCCTCAGTATCTTATGTGTGTTATACTCTTCTCGCCACTAATATTCAGCCAATGACGCCTGTAACGATTTAGATTCTCAGTCTTTACTGTGTGCCTGTTAGCCCTGCCATGTATAAAATCACCTTGACATATATATACGATATGTATGGCTTCGATTCTCGCTTAAAACCTTCCACCACAGGTTGCGACAACCTTGGGAAACGAAAATCAGAGTTTGTATCTGACAAACTAACACCCAACGAAACACGTGATTTTAGGCGAATGAAAAACGAAAAGGTTAGTAATTGGGGAAGAGATGAAGTGTTCATTATACCTTCCTGGCAAATTTGTAGAATGTGTTCCAAGCAACAGAGACAACGGAATCTCTACTCAACTCGGGATGAAGGATGAACATCTCTTCAAATGATTTCTCAACAACATCTACCTCTTTTTCATGTTCGCGCTTCCAGGAGTGATACGCGCTCCACGTTTTTATGTACTCTATCACGGCTGATATCTTGAGCTTCTTGTATATCACGAGCGGTTTGGGATTCGCCTCATCAATCGCTCTTGTGCGATACTCATTGGCATAATGTATCACTTCCTCAACATCTTTGAACTGTTTGGGATCTAGATGAGCATCCTTTAACATGCTTCGTAGAATCGCTCTTCCGGGCTGTTCCCAAAAGGGACCGAGTTTGTCATTATCATAAGCTATTCCGTCTAAAGGGGCATCCAGATCTGGGTACTCAACAAATATCATGTCGCAGTACCCCCAAATGGCGAGTGTACCGTTGGAGCGCAGATGGTTCGCAACTTTAGTTTGGAAGGTATTAAAATCAAACCAATGAACACATTCCACAGCCGATACAAGGTCGCACTTCGCCGGCTCTTCGTCTCTGTCAAAATGCAAAAATCCGAAATTGTCATAGCCCGAAATTTCAAATGATATTTTGTCTCTAAGTGTAGCATCCGTTAGTTTATTCCGATTTTCCCTTGCTGTTTTGATCATTGTCTCAGAAATGTCTGTACCTATGACTTCTTTGAAACCATCCAATTCAGAGGCAATTTGCAAAGTAGCAGTTCCAGGACCGCATCCAATATCTACTGCTATGTCTCTCTTCCCATGGTGATATTTGTCGAGCTGCTCATAAAAGGCTTTGGGGTAGCTTGGTCTAGAGTTAGCGTATCTCTCTGAGTTAAAAGAGGAATCCGAAAAAGTTGACATTGGCTGTACTGGTAATATAAAATGTGGATGGTTGACCTTAAATAGGGAACTTTATGATTTGTATACTAAAATAAAATGGACTGTCAATTATACGTCAATTGCTACCCTTGATTGTTATGCAGTACCAAACATCAGATATCATACTCTATAAATATCACGTGATGTTGACAGAACTAGGCATTGGCATAATCATGTTAAATTTTAGCGATGAGTCGGCACAATGTAGAATTCCATTCTAGATTAGCAAGCACAGCTACATCTTCTCTTAATTCTTCTCTAGGAATTCATGTTTGGATACATATATTAGACGTGTGGAAATGTCGTTATTTCAATGCCTAACATGTGTGGTTACCCTCGATCCTGTAGAGATGATGAAGCATCTTTCCTCTACCAGGCATAAAACTATTATAGATGTAGGGACGGAAGAGGAACTCGCTTGCGAAGAGTGTGAAAATTCCAATATGAACCAACTGCAAATTATTCGTTTTGGTGGTGAGGATATGTCGTTGTTATGCAATGGCTGTTTTGATAGACAATACAGTGCCAGTGAAAAGCCGACTACTGCCTACGCTTTGACCAATGGATCCATACTTAACTACTGGGACAACTATAAAAAAGTACGTAGCTGCTGCTGCAGTAAATGTGGTAGGGAGGACAAATTGAATGTAAATGAAAAGAAACAAGTGCTATGTGATGAGTGTTTAAACAAAACTCCGAGTGCCAAAGGTTTCATATCTGAGAGTAGCGGAAAATTCCTATATTTGTATTTGGATATCAAAGAATCATCAAACTCCCGAAGTTTCATGAAGAAGAATAAAAGGAAAGTAGGGAGAGGTAAGAAAGTCAAATCAAGAATGAGCGGAAGAGGAAAGCAGAAGAAGCCATTGACCGTCCACCAACAGATGGCTCAACGGGCATATGAAGTGAAAAAATCAAATAACGTCATTGAAAGTGATAGTAACTTAAGTTTGAGATCTTTTAAAGGTCAAAAGGCCGCCAATAATTCACCGGGATTAGCTACAAAGATAGAGTTGAATGGAAAAGTGCAAGACAAGCTCAGTCGATCTCAAGGAAACAAAAATTTTGGTAAAAAAAATGGTTCACAGAAGAGCATCGAGAAGTTTGTTTCAAAAAGTACGGATAAGCGCGGTTTTGAAGGGAAACCTACTTCATCAAGGATCGATTCCAAATCACAGAAGTCTTCCTTGAAATCCAATGGGAAGAAACCCCTTAATAAGACCGACAAAATTGATTCAGAATCTTCAAAAGGGAATAAACCATCTTATGATAAAAAGATTCTGAGAGATAAATCATCTGACGTTATTCTTAATGCGACAAAGTCAACGGAAGTAGCTTCTGTTAGACACGGGAAAGATGCTATCCCACAACAGCAGCGGAATGCAGACAATAAACTTGCCAAGAGTAAGAAGACTAAAGAAAGGTGTAATCTTGAACCTGCTACAATAGATGGAAACAAAGATATACAAACACCATTGCAGATAATTAATCAGAAACCTCAAGTTAATACGTCGAAAAAGGTCGTTTATAACAAAAGTAATACTTCTGTTGATAAAAATACTATGAAAGCAAAGCGGGATGTGAAATCAGAGAAGAACAAGAAAATTAAAGGTAAATCAACTGAACAGAAACTTGGTATTTCTAGGGACAATCAGAAGGTGGAAAAAGATGGGCCCTTGAATAAACAGTCTAAAGTAACTGTAAATGCAAAAAATGTTATAACAGTAGATCTGGAAGAGGGAGAACCTTTGGAGAAATACACGAAATATGTACCAAAAATGAATTATTCTGATTTGAATTCCTATTTTAATGAGTTTTCGCATGCATTATTTTTGGAACAACGGATGGAAAATGACTATATACATGACTTTGAGATTATCTGGCCTCGTAAATCAAACGAAACTGTTTTCATGGTCTTATTAAAGGAAAAGAATAACCCTGAGTTAGAGAAACTACTGCCACCGAACCTGGCTAAAATGGGTAGGATGCCTTTTACCAATAGGCAACCATTGATTTTGACTACAAATGATGAGTCAAAAGTTTTGTACACTTTCGTGAAAGAAATTGACAGCAAAAAGGGAAGAATTATCATCCTATTAGAACTGTACAACTGGAATAAATTAAAGTTACCTACCAATGGTGCAAATGACCAATTTCAGCTGCTGCCTTGCTCTGCGCAAGTGAATCGGATTTTATTTGCAATGACGCGAACCAAGAATGAAAAGTTTATCGATTTATTACTTGGGCAGAAACCAATCAAACAACTCAAGTTTCAAAATAGGCTAGAGTTTTCAAATAGCACATTTAATGAATCGCAGAAAGCCGCCATTCAACATGTGCTAAACAACAACATTACTATTTTACAGGGTCCACCGGGGACTGGTAAAACTTCTACTATTGAAGAAATGATTTTGCAATTGATTGATAATTTTCATAGTTTCCCAATATTATGTGTCGCAGCGTCGAACATCGCCATAGACAACATTGCAGAAAAGTTCATGAGGAAAAGGCCCGAAATCAAAATCCTGCGTATTGTTTCGGACGGCAAAGAATCGCAATACAATTTGGAGCATCCATTGAGTTCGGTGTGCTTGCATAACATTGTTTATCAGCAACTATCGGATGATATGAAAGCTGTAATCAAGAATCTACGTATTGGGCGGGCCTCAGATGTGTCGAAAAACCAGTACAACAAGCTATTGACTGAGCAAAATAACATCTCTGACCGGTATGTTTCCCAGGCACAGATTCTGTTTGCGACAAACATCGCTGCAGGCGGCCGACAGTTAAAAGTTATTGAAGATCTACCGGTGGTCATCATGGATGAATCCACCCAATCTTCTGAAGCCTCTACGCTGGTTCCAATGTCGCTGCCCGGTATCAGAAAGTTTGTGTTTGTGGGAGACGAAAAGCAGCTGAGTAGCTTCAGTAACGTCCCGCAGCTAGAGCTGTCGCTGTTTGAGAGGGTTCTGCTGAATGGTTGTTACAAGGAACCCCACATGCTGGATACTCAGTACCGTATGCACCCTGCCATCAGCGAGTTTCCACGGATCAAGTTTTATGATGGGCTCCTGAAGGACGGTGTTTCTGCCGAGGACAAACACTGGCCCGGCATACCGTACCCGTTGTTCTTTTACCAATGTGATCGAGGTCCCGAGAACCGAGTGGTCAACTTCCAGCGTGGGATGCGCAGCTTCACGTACAACAACTCCTGGGAGGCTGACGCGGTGGTTGAAGTGCTCTACAAACTCATCCTGGAGAAGGGCGTAACACAGGAGCAGATCGGGGTTGTCACACCCTACTCTGCACAGCGTGACCTTATTTCTGAGCGCCTGGTTGCTGACGCGGTCGTCAACCCTCAAAAGCTGGCGCTCGAGCAGGAGCTCGCGGATGCAGATCTTCTGAAAGGCGACCCGCCGTCGGCCGGCCCCAAGAAAAGTACGATCAACATCATCAACGGGCTACAGGTCGCGACCATCGACTCGTTCCAGGGCCATGAGAAGAACTTTATCATCTTCTCCTGCGTGCGGAACAACAAGGAGGACAAGATTGGCTTTTTGAACGACAAGAGGCGGCTCAACGTTGCGCTGACGAGAGCCAAGAACGGCCTCGTTGTAGTCGGGAACAAGAACTTTCTGATCAACGGCAGCGATCTGTGGTCTGAATATATCGGCTACCTCTCCAGCAAGGGCGTTATCCACGACGACATCGCGCTGTACTAGCGGCTGCGTGGCCGGCGCCTTGTAGCCATTTCAGCGCTGCGGGGCAGAAAACGGGCCACAGTCGAGCAGTTGGCGCTGCCGACGTCCGCGAGCCGGCCGCCTTGGGCTCCCCTTCCCGGATCCTCTGCCGAGAAGCCGCCTTACCGACCCCTCTGCAGGATGCAAGAGAGTGAATCAATCGCGATAAAAGTCGTGCAAACCACGCACTACGTATCAGAGCAACGCATGCGACCAGTGCGGAAGATCCTTGAGGGCCCTTGCTTGCGAGTCCTTCTCCGCTCGCTCGTAGCCTTAGATCCTCGTCCGCGCCCGTTTATACGAGAGCCACACTGGCAGGTGCCTCTCTGGTGCTACTCCCGCAGCTGCTACTGCGACTGGCCTGGTCGCAGTTCCCTTACCCGGCACTGTACATTTCGCATCCATGCCGAGACGCAATCGTGATTGACCCTTTCTGGCCCAGCACGCACACACGCCTGAGCAAAAATAGACACCGTGCAAGACGATCAGGGATTGTCTGCCACTCACGTTTATTTTCTTGTCACTTCGCAGTCATGGCAGGTAAACTCATTTATATACAGATTGTTTTACAGCTTGTACTCCTGTTGATACGGGACCAGAGGAAAACATTGGAAAGACAAAGTGAGCACTTTTATCAAGAAACAGTATGTATCGTGATTATTATTGCCAAGCGGTATAAGCAAGGGTTTGCAGATGTTGTTACGCGGGTGTTCCGCGCTGCGGTGGGCGCAGTGTCTGAACGCAATCGGAGGGACGCGACAAGCGGGCAGGGGCACAGTGAACAGGAGATGCGACAAGCGGCTAGCAAGCAGTGCGGTCCCCCAGCAGCGCCGCCGATGGCGGCGCCTCATATGGGGGCTGGCTTTGTATGCGCGTTTGCCACCTGCGCTCGCCGCCAAGCGAGCTACAGCAGTGGAGACAGCTGTCGGACCGGGGCGTGGTCACGCGTCGGGGCCGCCGTTACCCTGTGTGTCGTGCAGGATGCCACGGCTCGTGTGTGGGAGGGTAACTCGGACGGGCCAGAGGCGGTGGCCGGCGGGTGGCCCCCCCATCTAGCGTTCGGACCGCGGCGCGCAGTGGCGTCGTCGTTCCCAGCGGAGACGCGCGCCGGCCCCCCGCCCCGCGCCTGTCTGGGTAATCTGGGCTTCCACTCTGAAAATTAGTGGAATCCAGGTCACGCGCAGGCGCCTGAGTGCCCGCCCCTCTCTGTGCGTTTCTTCTTCTGCGTCCGGAAACAAGCAAGAGTTGGACGTCGTGTTTCAAGATTCCTATTTTCCAGGCCGTGACCCGGAGATTCTCGTTTTTTTTCGTGGGGAGTAGTCGCAAGCTACGGAGGGGTGTTTACATGTTGCCACTATCGTACGGGAGATAGGAAGTCTGGCACTACTGCGGACAGAGGCGGAGGCGGTGGCAGGGTTATCCCAGAATGTCCGTTTTCGCAGAAGATTCTCTAATTGTAGGGGAGGCAAACGCTCTGTGATTTGAAAAAAATAATTGCGGGACGTATTGAGGGATATGCTCGTGCTCGGAGGCAGAAGAAAAAGTGTGTTTTTCTTCCTACGCTTTATTTTTTTCTCTTTCCCTCCTTCCTCTCCCCCCCATTATCTCTGCGAAAATATAGGAGGATTTCCGGAGGATTGTTATAAAAAGAGCAGAATTTTTGTTAGGAAGTTGATCTGTGATCAAAAATAAGGTTGGCAAAGGAGGCGGAAAGAGAGATTCGACGGCTCAACGGAACTGGGATTTCCTTGGAAAGAAGAGCGCGAAACTACAACAGATCTGTTCTTATCGGGACCACACAGCTTATATCGCTAGAACGAAAGGACCACGTTTACTAACCAGAAGTCTACAGCAGAACCAATTCTACTTCAGAACCAAACACAGTGGAAAATGTCATTGAGCCGTGAAGATTCAGTATACCTTGCCAAGTTGGCTGAGCAAGCCGAGCGCTACGAGGAGATGGTCGAGAACATGAAGGCAGTCGCCTCTTCTGGCCAGGAGTTGTCCGTCGAGGAGCGCAACCTGCTCTCAGTGGCATACAAGAACGTCATCGGTGCGCGTCGTGCCTCGTGGAGAATCGTGTCGTCGATCGAGCAGAAGGAGGAATCCAAGGAGAAGTCTGAGCACCAGGTCAAGTTGATCCGCACCTACCGCTCCAAGATTGAGTCCGAGTTGACCAAGATCTCCGACGACATTCTGTCCGTGTTGGACTCGCATTTGATTCCTTCCGCCACCACCGGGGAGTCCAAGGTGTTCTACTACAAGATGAAGGGTGACTACCACCGTTACTTGGCCGAGTTCAGCAGCGGCGACGTCAGAGAGAAGGCTACGGAGGCTTCCTTGGAGGCCTACAAGACTGCATCAGAGATCGCCACGACGGAGTTGCCACCAACCCACCCAATCCGTCTAGGTTTGGCCTTGAACTTCTCCGTGTTCTACTACGAAATCCAAAACTCCCCAGACAAGGCCTGTCACCTGGCCAAGCAGGCATTCGACGATGCCATTGCCGAGCTAGATACCTTATCCGAGGAGTCCTACAAGGATAGTACATTGATTATGCAACTGCTAAGAGATAACTTAACTTTGTGGACCTCAGACATGTCTGAAACCGGTCAGGATGAGCAGCAGCAGCAACAGCAGGCGCAGCAGCTACCTCAGGATGAAGCTCCAGCTCCAAAATAAAAAGTCCGTGTCAGGTAACTTTGGCAGAAATTTCACAAATCTAACGATTAGTTTTTTATATTGAGGACCCGGGGGCGAGGCGAGGAGGAGGGCCTGGTGGGCCGGCACGCTGCGGCAGCGGCTTGTCCGACGCGCAGTTTTCGGACGCGCGCGGCGGATATCGCGCCCCACCCGTGCTCCCCAACGAATTTTTATTCCTTTCCACCTGTATTTTGAAATGTTGGTGCGCGCCGGAGCTCTCGACGCTAGCCCTGGCGGGGCTTCTCGACGGAGTTGCATACTTTCTGTCAAACTTGCTGTTTCCGCTTTTTCTACTATGTCACATATTGTTTTATATTAAAATAATAATATATATATACATATATTGTACTAAATGAAGAGTCCATTAAGCGTAATAGCGTATTGCAGAGATACCTGCTTGCACCAAAGCAGGTGGCTTGTAGGCTTTGCCACAATGTTGTGGCTCTTGGTGTCGTTTCTCTCCCAGGACGAAGGGTGTATGCCGCTACAGCGCGCTGTGCGCTGTGCACTGCCCGAATTGCAGTGTCGATACGCGTGTGCTTTTTTCGGATAGGGGATCTGTGCTGGAAAACGAGCACCGGGACACTCAGGGCCCGCTCTAGAGGGGGCACGCCGGAACGCCATACATAAAGGCGCAACTCAGCGCTTCCAGGACGGTGCGTCAGCGCGCTCCCGCCCGCGTGGCAAGACGACTCGTACACACCAAGACGTGTCTACTGCTCCGACAATGGTCACTATTTCGCCTACCCTTTTCAAGATTGTGAACGTGCTGTTCGGGACGCTGCTGTGCGTGGCGTCGCTTAGCCAGCTCACGTACATCGTGTACGACTTTTCCGCGTTCCTGCTGTCCCTCTACGGTGTGGTGCTGTCGGCGCTGTTCGTGCTGCTCGAGTTCCAGGTGCCTCCGCAGCTCTACCGGTACGCGTCGTTCTACTTCACGTTTCTCGGCCGGGGCCTGGCGTACATTCTGCTGAGTTTCATCGTCAGCTTTGGGGGCTTTCTGAAGATCCTGGTGGCGTTGTTCTCGTTCCTGCTGGGTCTTGTGTACATTCTGCTGCACTTCCTGCCCCAGGTGGAGGAGCCCCCCAACTTCAGAACGGACGGCGCGGCGCTGGCCGTGGGCGGGGACGACGACGACGAGGTTATTTAGATGTGCAGACGCTATGTAGTTAATTGACGTGTAGTGGGACAAGGCGAGGCAGTGCGGCGGTGCGGTGGTGCGCAGCGCAGCGTAGTACAGCTGCGCTCGCGCCCGTACAAGGCTGGGTGGGGTGGGGTTGCTTATATCAAGCATACATAATCTACACATCCATGGCGTCGGCGGCTACCTCCTTGGGCACAAACATCTTCATCGGCTGGGCCTCTCTCAGCAGCAGCCCGAAACGCTTGTCCTGGGCCAGCGCGGCAAGCTGGAATATGCCCTGCACGGTGGGGTCGGCGTTGCTCATCTCGTACTTCGAGTGGACCCAGCTGGGCTTGGCGGTCTTCGAGCCGCCCGTCAGCCTCAGCAGCTCGGGTCTGTCTTGCGACGTGCTCGTCTCGGGGCCACACAGCACGACGGTGCAGCACTCGCGCGCCACGGGTAGAACCGCAGTCTCACGGGGCGCCCGCAGCAGCGACTTTAGCTTCAGCGCAGAGATGCCCAGCTTGGGTAGCGGTATCTCGTGGCCCGGCAGCGTCAGCGCGGACGAGGCGTCGTAGCTCAGGTTGCCGCTTGGGTTCGTCGACTTCAGAATGTGGTCCCACGACACCCACTTGCACACCTGCACGGGCGTCTCAACACACAAAAAGTTGTTCGTGATCTCGCTCATACCCAGACGCGACGTCTTCAGCTCCCTCGTCAAGGTCTCGACGGCCTCGGCGCTCTCGTAGTCTACGGGGAACGCGCTAGACAGGTGCGACAGCTTGAAGGGGTAGACACCCTGGTGGTTGATCTGGCTCAGCAGCCTTTTTGCGGTTTTGAGCTTCAATATGTGTGACTGTGCGTAGTCCCGGACGTACGAGCCGGACCTCGTAACCAGCGTGTTGGGACGGTGCGACTTGCCGCTGTAGGAGTCGACAGTCTCTAGCGTCACCAGGCCTGGTTTTGTGCAGCCCTCTAGGGGACAGAACCTCAGGTCGACCATGTAGACCTCGCCGCTCTGCACCACAAAGTCGTCCTTGGGGATCGCAGACGGCGTGGTGGTCGTAGCGCTCGTCAGCTTCTTCTGCACCAGCGTGCGCTCCTCAGAGGACTCGGCACTCACGCGCGCAACCAAAGCGGCCTCCTGGTGCGACTCAGTCCAGACAACACCCTTGTAGTCGCGCTCTGCGACAATACCCTCGTTTTGGCCGGCGAGAAATCTGCGGATTCTCCTGACCCTGGAGCCAGGAACAACCGCACAGTTGTACGCACGGGCAACCGTGTCGACCAGCTGTCTGATCAGCTGGCCAGTCACAGCGCTGGAGCCGAAGGATGGCGGCAACTTCTCCGGTGTCAGTGTGCACGCCAGCAATGCAACTATGGACTCCATTGCGATGTGGGTGGCGGCTACGGCGTCCGCCTTACCGCCCAACAAGGGGCCCTTGGGTTTGCTCTGTCTGGGGTCAATACCAGAGCTCTCCACTGGATAGATGACCATCGTGTGTGAAACCTGCGACGTGTAGCCGTCGATGTGCACGCCCAGGGTGATTTTGACAAGATCGCCCTCTCTGAGAAAGCCGCTGACCGAAGAGAAAAATGGCGACGTTTCGTCCGTCTCCTTGTTCCACTTCTTAATGTTATCAGCATCGTCAATTTCTGGACACCAGCCTTGCGCAACTTGATCCACGTCGATGCAGGTGGGGTGGCTGATTCCCCTCTCGTTGACTTTGTTTTTGAAAATGTTTTCCAACCTTGTGAGCATGAAAGAGTCGGCCAAGAGGCAGATCTCAGGGATCGTCAAAGAGTTGAGCACTGTCTTGTAATGATACGAGTTGTTGATCAGGCTCTTGACGTATTCCAGAGTCGTTTGGGTAACTTGGCCCGCAACTCTGTACTTCTCCAATACTGTTTCATCAAGAACATTTTTGTCCTTTAGGAGCACTTGTGAGTCCTCGTGAGAGATTTGTAAAGCCATTCTACTTCTGTGCAGTTGTTGCTTTCAATCTGGTGTGGGAAGTGAGGGTCTCTTCTGCTACGGCTCCGTGTAGTTGCTGTATAGATTTATCATCGCATCGCATCGCAGAGCATCTCTCTGGAAATTTTTCACCTCTCGGCCAAAGCCAAAATCGTTTTGAGTCAGGGTAGCATGCAGGTCAGCATTCATTACCCAGAACTATTGAACTTTCAAAAAAGAATCATATGTGTGAACCGGGTAACTATCTTCCGTTCAAGGCCTCCCCAGTCTGCCGTTTGCCGAGCGTTCGAAGAGGAACGTCACTGTCCGCTACTGAAGCTCAGGTTTGTGATAAGTCTTGCAACCCCCAGTAGTGGCCTTCGATGTCACTCCAGTTTCTTAGAGCTCCAATGCCAGCTTCTTTTTTGGACCAATTAGATTAACGAGTATCTGTTGTCTTGAAGGCGGGTAACAAAATACGGCGTTGTTCAATCACCGCCCTTTTGTCTGGGCAAATTGAAGAGGGGGACTGCCAAATGCTGATATTCCGAGAAAACTGTATAGATAAAAGAGTCCATAACAAACGACAACCCCACCAAATCAACCGTGGGTATAGTCTCAATTGCAAGGATAGGTTTTTCGTGAACTATATCTTACTTGTCAGCTAGTTGGATTTCGACGTTATCACTAGATCTTCTACCATTTATTCAACACTGTCATCGAATATCTGCGGTAGAGCGACCAATCTATCTTTTATTTAAGCACAAGCATAGCAACGACAGACACTACAAATGTTATCAGCGGCACTTAAGAGACAGCCAGCTCAATTGGCTTTGAGAGCAAACAATTTTGCCAATGTTGGCTTGAACATGTTTGCGCGTGGTATGGCAACAACCAAGGACTCCTCCGCAAAGGATGCCTCAGATCTGGTAGAGATTAACTTGCCAGAGTCGTCCTTTGAAGGTTACATGTTGGAGGTTCCAGAATTGAATTACCAAACTACAAAAGCAAACCTGCTACAGATGTACAAGGACATGATTGTCATTAGAAGAATGGAAATGGCATGTGATGCTCTGTACAAGGCTAAGAAAATCAGAGGTTTCTGTCACTTGTCAGTCGGTCAGGAAGCAATTGCCGTGGGTATTGAGAATGCAATCACCAAGCGCGATTCAGTCATCACATCGTACAGATGTCACGGTTTTACCTACATGAGAGGTGCGCAAGTTCAATCTGTTCTGGCAGAACTAATGGGTAAGAGAAGCGGTGTTTCCTACGGTAAGGGTGGTTCTATGCACATGTATGCTCCTGGGTTCTACGGGGGTAACGGTATCGTTGGTGCACAAGTTCCACTTGGCACAGGTTTGGCTTTTGCCCACCAATATAAGAATGAGGACGCTTGTTCTTTCACACTATACGGTGACGGTGCTTCAAACCAAGGCCAAGTCTTTGAATCCTTCAACATGGCTAAATTATTTAACTTGCCAGTTGTTTATGCCTGTGAAAACAACAAGTACGGTATGGGTACAGCTGCCGCAAGATCCTCTGCAATGACTGAATATTTCAAGCGTGGCCAATACATCCCTGGCTTGAAGGTCAATGGTATGGACATTTTGGCTGTTTACCAAGCCTCCAAGTTTGCCAAAGATTGGTGTGTCTCCGGAAACGGACCTTTAGTTTTGGAATACGAAACTTATAGATACGGTGGTCACTCTATGTCTGACCCAGGTACCACATACAGAACCAGAGATGAGATTCAACACATGAGATCCAAGAATGATCCAATTGCCGGTCTAAAAATGCATTTGCTTGAATTGAACATTGCAACTGAGGAAGAAATCAAGCAATATGACAAGGCTGCTAGAAAATACGTTGATGAGCAGGTTGAATTGGCTGATGCTGCTGTTCCTCCTGAAGCCAAGATGTCCATACTATTTGAAGATGTCTATGTGAAGGGGACTGAAACCCCTACTTTGAGAGGTAGAATTCAAGAGGACACCTGGGATTTCGAGAAGCAAGGATTTGCATTTAAATGAAGATAAATTGTATAAAGACTGAGCCCAGGATTACTATTTTCTTTTCCTAGGAGTTCTTTTTTTCTTTTAAAAAAACTTGCCAAAATTTTTGTTTTACGAATTTCTCTATATTCTGCGATGGATCATTGAAGGCGAAATGTCTCGGGGTGAAGCAGATACCTAGGAACTGTTTGATACTGCTTTGATGAAGTTTTGCCCCAGTGTATGATGAGGACTCCCACTCTCTCCATAAGTCCTTATCTTTACAGAAATAATGTTACATATCAACCTTGGCATACAAAGACTAATTCACATCAAAGAATGAATGTTTGACTGTTGTAGGAGATGCAGTGTTTTTGAACAGGAAAGCATATGCATAACTAATAGTTGAGGAACATCAAATTTCAATTGGGTATTTCTCCCTTTCAAGGGTTTTTTATAAATTTTATAACATGTATCTATAATAACTTATGGTCGAACTATTTCCTAGAGTAAGTCTACAAAAAGGCAATTCAAGGAAGTCAGCTACTGGAATTGGAGGCAATACTTTTCTTTTAGAAACAAACCAAAAATATCCTGGTGTCAACCATGCAGATTGTACCTCGCGGTTAAGCAAAAGGACTCCATCAATTCCCAAGATTGAATCTCAAGTTAAGTATGTATTAGGTCATAAGATATCAATTGAATAAGAAATATATGCATCTATCTGAAAACCTAATCAAATCGTTGTATTTTGTGCAAATATCCTGGTGATAATAGTGTATAATCTCATCTTTGTAATTGCACGTCAGTTTTATTGCCGGTGTAAATATGCCATTGTTTGCAATAATAAATCACGTGTACATGCATATATGATCTACAGTACATAGAGGCAGGCATACGTCAGATTTAGAGGTTCTTCAAGTGCCAATCGATAAAAACCATAGTGTATAAATAAAACCAATGTCAGCCCCCAATGATCAGTTTATATTTCATCTCACAAATATTGGCTCGCCACAGATGAATTCTCCAAAAGGCAGGAAGGTTATCAATCCTCAGAAGAAACAGACACCTAAAGACTCTCACCGATCTCCAAGCAAACGCTGGAAAGATATATGGATGAAATTACCCAAATCAGACGATAACCAACATGTTGTTTCTGTGTCACATAGTAAAATAAACGATAGTCCCAATCACACAAAATCTCCGCGATTGATGGAGCCAATTGTTATTATGCCGCCAACCAACGAAAGACGTCCCTCAATGTATACCTCACTACCAAGAACAAATTATCATTCCTCAGAGAGCCATCAAAAATCTGCTACTCATATGCAACTCAATACAAGCATGTTCTCTCCGGCAAATCCAATACCACATGAGTCCTCAAAAGGATCGTCACCATTGACAAAATCATTCCTGAACGAAGTTTGCACAATCTGCGAAGAACCTATCTTCAATAGAAGTGATGGTGAAAGAATAATTGAGCTCCAATGTGGACATCTAAGTCATGGCGAATGCCTGTTATTATCTTTTCAGAATTCTGTTGATTTTGACGCCAATGACGTGTATTCCATATTTCCAGTATGCCAAAGCTGCCATAAGGCTGGGAAACTTCATACAAGATGTCTACCAGAAAATGAAGAACTAAGAGATAAACTAGTCTCCGAGTTCCTAATTAGCCAAGTTATTAGTTCGAAAAATAATAGCATCAACCAAACCCCATTTCCGAAATCTCCTGCGCCATACACGCCAAATTTGTCGCCTCTGCAACAAGTCCAGCATCAAACCCTATTGCAAAAGACACCAGTGTCTTCTTCTCTACATTCTTTCTTCAACTATGCAGAGTCCAATACAGCTACAAATGAGGCATCTGCAATTTCTGAGGATAACCCGTTCAATGATAAAATTGACATAGACACAGTTAATCCCCTGGGTTTATACCACCAAAACATTCGTTTTGGAATGCAAGAACTCGGCGATACTCTTGAAAGCTCCTCTGTAATACTGTCACAGAGAACTTCTATTCCTGATAAATTGAATGAAACTAGAAGATTAGATGACATAGAGTTGGTCTTGTTAAGATCGTACTTTAACAACATGCTACTAAAAAACTCAAATGAATTTTTAACAGATTCTTCTATTAATAATGAGTTAGGATTTCTTCGGTTAGTTGACCGACTTTTGGTTTCGTGGGATAATAAGTCGTTCTCTAATTGCTATTGTTTCTTATTCGAGACAGCTCTGGTCATTGGTGAGATTTCAAGGGTGGTTGAAGAAGCCTTCAACTGGGTACAGAATCCGAAATTTAACAATTTAACAATTGTTACATTCCATTCTCCACCGACTATTGATACTATTGACTCTTCCGTCCTTAAAATTATAAGCAACGACCCAAAGAAAACCATATATTTAACCGAGACAATGGGGTCAAACAGTAGCAGAACAATTGAAAAATGGATTTCAGGCCTGCTTAACAACGACATTATATTTGGTAAAGAAATTTTTACTTCGACTTTAGTCCATCCCCCCATAGTAACCAATACGGCTGGCTTTGCTGACAATGGTAGTTCTGTAACAGGCTGGATCGAAAACAGAAAAATGGTCAATATATCAACCTTCAAAAGTTTGAACTCTTCAGCCATAGTACGAAGGAGTATTCAAGTTCAGAATTCAAGTGACATTAATGATGAGCTAACAAATAATTCGAGTACGATTATGACAAATATTAGTTCATTGTTATCAATGAAATTACAAAAACCCTATAATATGCTTTTAATATTGCAGATAGACAGTGCCAAATCCTATCATACAAATGATTTCAAGAACATCTTCAATATTATAAAAGCATTGCTTTTGATTTACCCTAAATTGAAATTTTGTTTAATGAATGGCGCTGGAGGTGTTGTTCACTACGGCTCAGTGGGAACCGAATTAGCTAGTTCTGAAGATCTCAAAAATCTTTTTTTGCGGGATACTGATTTGGTTTTCCATCCAGAATGGCTGAAGTTGGAATTATATCCATTTTCAATTGAATACAGTTTGGGTGTTGCAATTATTTCTAATTCCAGAATTGAAGAAAATTTATCCTGTCTACTGAAGAATTACTCTTTATTTTCTTTTGGTAACAAAAAGCAACCATATGAGATCAAAATTAAAGTAGGCTATTTAAATACTGATTGCTGCCATCAAATACCGGATTTAATTGAAGTGTCAAATTGGGGTGATGTCTTAGAGACTTTATGCTACACCTTTAGTTTGAATTTTGATGAGGATGACGACAACAATTTGAGTGATAGCAGTGAAATTGATGATGAGCATTCGATGACCGAATCAACAACAACTTTATTGATATCATCGTCAGTGAAAACAAACAAACCTAAAAATGTTCATGGTCTTTCAATTATTAACGCTGAACCAAGTAGGAGTGTTTCTACCAGTAAATATGAGAAATATCCAAATGTGGTGTATTTGGATACGACCTTAAAGGACATTGATAAGCCTGATACTCATATTAACAATAACAGAAGACATTCTGTTTCGGCAAAGCAAATCGGGGAAGACATAACAGCACTCTACAATACTTCTATACCCGAGTTCCACAACAAATACAATTACTTATAATGGCAGGATATAACTATCTTAAATATCAAGTTGTACATAAAAACACTTATTTGGACTCCAAAACATATAATATTATGCGCATATATTCAAAAAATAATTAAGCTGGCTTATGATTGACGGAATTCAACCTCTCTAACTCGTAATTGATTGACAAAACCCATAAATCTCTTTCTTGTCTTGAACGGGCTAAAAATACCATTAATTGACTGTAAGACCCAAGTAAAGAAGTCAAGGAATGTTTTTTTCTCCTTTTCGGCGTTTTTATAGTATCCTTCTGACTGTTACCAATTGGTGCTTCATCTAGTTCAGAAGAGGTAGAAGCTATATCATCGGGTAACAGTCTATTCGAGGGAAACCAAAGTGTAAAGCATCTAGAAGTTTCATTTTCAGATGATTCCCACTGATCCTCGTATATGCGAGGCAACATATGATCACCGGGATTCAAGGGATCAAAGTTTCTATCTCGATTGAATAGATCTGTAACTGTTGTAGAACCCGAATAAAGATAGCATCCACCAATTGGAATAGTCATGTATATTTTAAAATCTGATATTTCTTTTGGATACCCACATAGATCTCTATGAAAAGGGTGGTAAAGAATCATATAACCTGGAATTAGAACAGCAAAATATTTTGAAAAGCTTCTGTGCTTTTTAATTTTCTGATAAAGAAATCCTGTTTTTGTAATTGGCTTTATTAGTGATACTCCATTCATATTATATATATCGGCATCTGAGCAACCGTGACCAGACACCCATTTATTGAACGCTTCCGAAATATTAGCATCCTTGTTCTCAGAAATATGAAGCTTCTTAATGTTGTTCATCTTTGTTGTCCAAAGCGTTTCAGTATTGTTAAATATTTTTAACTTCCAATATACACAAGCTCTTTTCAACCTTATAATCCATTCTTTAGCTATTTTTGCATCCGGCGCCAAAAGCTTTACTTTCACGTTGTTTTTCATAATCAAAACTATAATAGACTTTGCTATTTCTGTCGTGTTAATGCAATTATCTTTATGCCAGAATAATTTATTAGCCATACCATAAATGCTTAGCTTTACAATTTGAGAGTCTTCAATAACATCATAGTAAGAGATTACTTGTTCCACTTTTGATAAGTCAAATACTCTTCTAGATCTTAAGATATTTAGTAGCTTCCTTTGAAAAGATTTGAACGCATATATATCGTGATCAGAAAATTCCACTTCACTTATATTGCTCGTGAGCCATTCAATATGACTATCTGTATCTAAGGGAAATGGGTTCTGCTCGTATACTGGAGGTATCGAATCAACGTATTTCTCAAGGGTTTCGATTTTATAAAAATCCAACGAACTATGCATAATTGTAGCTTCTGGTGGTAAGGGAGGAATAGATTGATACGACGGCAAATAAAAAAGTAAATTGTCGCTAGTAAAGAAATAAGATGGGAAAAGATGTGAGCGGCCTAGAAGTGACGGTCTGTGATCATTTTCATCAGAAAATTTTAAGAGATAGCCTTCAATGGGAGTGGGCTCGAGTAATATTTGACCATTGGAATCAATAGTATGCCTTTGAGAATGGGTACATGGCCGAATTTCGAGAGTATGCGAATCAATGAGAGAATGGGAGGCTCTAAGAAGATATGCTTGGTTATCAGGACACCATTCAATCCTATCGTAATGCTTGAAGTCACATGCCATTATGGTATTGGCTTTTCCCCAACTCTTAATTTCATCTTTGAACTTTGTGTTCTGAAGGCTATTAAATGTTGATATAATTATCAATCTAAGCAACGGATTCGGTAAAACTCTATACCCTCTAGGTAAGTAACATAACGTCAACTGCTTATCCTCCTTTTCAAAATTTAAATTCAATTTACGGAGGAGATCATTATCAAATTTGATGGCAATATCGGTATTTATTCCAACAACTTTTAGCTTTAAGGAATTAAGACAAACATCGTTTCCCACTGCTTCCTGAAGAAAGTCGTGCCAGCGCCCTGAAGATAAAATCGAGTTACATCTGAGAACATATATTTTCAAAGGTTCAATATTTTTATAGTTCTCACTCGATTCCAGCTCACAGTCCACCAAACGATCATCTGGTTTTTGTATGAAAATAGTTTTGTCCAAAGAACTGTAATACCCAATTTTGCAATTTCGGCATATATAAAAATCCAAAGAATTGAGCTTCGGATTGGAGCCAGCATCCATATCAGTCATTGTTAAGGAGTTTTTATCTTTATAAAATTGCAATAACAAAGGTCTGTTGTGATCTTCTGTTCTTCGGGCAACAACAATATACTCTTTCCATCGTTCTGTAACTCGTGTGTCTATAGGTTCAGAATCACAAAACTTATAAACAGTATTCTTAGCGTTCGAACTTTCTTTAATCATTACTAACATTCGTTCAACCATAGCAATATTTTTGCAGGAGATATATGTATTGTGCTCTGCAGTTAGAAAGTTTGGAGACTCAAGCAATTTGAGTATGCCAGAATAAATTTTTGATGCAGAATATTTCGATAATTGAATTGGCTTCCCAATTTTAGTATGTTTGGAGCTCTTTAAGTAAGAGCTTCCATCAACACACTCTTGTTCAGTATCTGTCAATACTTCTGATTCAGGTCTCAAATTTGTAAAACTTCCTATAGCAGGTACCGTATCTACATCGTTGCTTATTTTCTCTTCAGAGGTTTTGAACCTCATAGCCTTTTTTGACATGCTTAATTCCACTTGTGATCCATGGCAAAGATGTTTTCTCTTGTCATTTGAGTTTTTATTGCAGTATGCATCAGAGATCCTGCCGCTGGAATGACACTCAGGCAAATACAAAACATTATTATGAAATAACTTCGGTGATAGGATACCGGTATAATCGCTCATCTCATTAGTATATGAATATTGACATGTTGGATTCCAGACCACTATTTTTTCATTTTCCCCCACACCGACAACATTATTCTTAGCCAATAGAGATTCATCGGTTCCTGTTAAACATGGACTTATTAATGACGTACTCGGATCTGTTGAATTTAATTTATCGTCTTTCTCAATAAAAATAGATTCAGGTTTTCTCAAATTTTCTTGCAGCATGTGAATCTTCTCATTCTTAAATACATAACTGTTATCAGGAGATTTACTGCCCGTATCCAAATTCAAATTTCGAGTATTTTTACCACTGTCACTACCTGAAGCACTCTCTTCCCATGATTTTGTTTTTGGTAAATCAAGTGAATTGCAATCATTTACTAAAATTTTTGTTTCAGTTTTAGATTGAGGCAACATCTCCTGAGATGAGTTTCTTGACATTTTGGGTGTTGCAGCATTTTTATTTTTTTGAGTTCTGTATGGAAATATTCTTGATGAAGTAGATATACTTTTGAGCGGGACCTCTTTTGATTTCGAGTAAGTGAGTAACCGATTGTTTTTACGACCTATTCTTTTGTGTGTTGTATACAGTTTTCTATTTTTGATTTCACGTATATCGTTGGACTTTCTTCCACAGACATCCTGTTTAATGTTTGTAGCACTATATGCCAATTCACTTTCTTTGGAATCCTTACGGATCTGTGTGACAGTCTCTCTCTCATTCAATCTGATCATTTTGTGCTTTTTCTTGTATACAATGAAATATGCATATTTTGTAAACTGCCTTGTCCTTCTCCTCAACCTCCAAAGTCTTAATTTGGAAATTGCCTTCATAGGTCCACTTTTTTGTTCTAGATACCACTGTTTTGGTACTCCTCCGAGCAACATAACTTTTGAGCATGCTGATATTTCTGTTGCAGAGGAATATGTCATCCTATATGCCGTGAAAGAATATCTTGGAATGGTAAAGAATTTTAACTTGGACTGAGGTCCAATATCATCAGAAATTGTGTTCGCAATGTATCTTTTTTCATCAAATATTACTTCGCTTATTTCTTGGCTACTGAGTTTCATCCGATTATAATGAAATTGCTCTTGCTCTTGCTCTTGCTCTCTCTAGTATCGAAAGTTCGGTGGATGAACACTATTTTTCTTTATTTTAGAAGGGTTGGATGAATAACAATATCTTGATATTCTAAGTATTTTGATTCTGTATCATATTGAAGTTTCAAATCTTGGAATTTGTTTACAGTTGGAATGGGGTCTAGCGAAATATATGCCTAGGTGATTTGCTTCGATTGCTGCACCATGTAAATCCACAAAGAACAAAAAAAAGGGAGCATGTTGGAAAAGCAATTTTAACGTAGCTTAGGGGAAGGATTAATTACACACAAAGCGAGTGTTTGTCACGACAAAAATACGCACATGTATTCGTACTTTTAGTGATAGTTGGGGAACATAGCGCAATTCTTTCCCCATACTCTCATTGAAATTACTTTTATAAAAGTTCTTTTTATTAGAATGTTGACGTTAACGTGCACGGCACATGCTAAGAGTAGGGTAATGAAAATACCGCCCTCGTTAATTGGGAAATATAAAAATACAAATGGAAAGTTAGAGAGATTATTCCTTAATCGTTCTACTCTTGAAAATAACACATTTTACAAAGAAGGCATATCCTAATTCTCTCTGAAAGAAAAGATTTCCAATGTCAATTACTAACGTTGAAACTGAAACTGACCTCCAAATTTTGAGTGTTGATGAGCTACAGAATCATGGAATCAATGCCTCTGATATCCAAAAGCTAAAAAGTAGTGGAATATTTACAGTCAATGTATGTATTGTAAAATCAAAAAAACTAGTAAGCAATATTACTGACAGAGTAAATGTGAATATTCTTATAGACCGTCATTTCTACAACGAGAAGAAACCTCACAAAAATAAAGGGTTTAAGTGAAGTTAAAGTCGAAAAGATAAAGGAGGCAGCAGGAAGAATGATCAAAGTAGGGTTTATTCCTGCAACTATTCAACTCGATATCAGGAAGAAGGTTTTTGCTTTGTCTACAGGTTCCAAGCAACTTGATTCTGTTTTGGGAGGGGGAGTAATGACTATGAGCATTACCGAAGTGTTTGGTGAGTTCAGGTGTGGAAAAACACAACTAGCCCACACATTATGTGTGACCGCACAGTTGCCAAGAGAAATGGGTGGAGGTGAAGGAAAGGTAGCTTATGTTGATACGGAAGGAACCTTTAGACCAGAACGAGTGAAGCAAATAGCAGAACGCTATGAAGTCGACCCAGAAGCTTGCTTGGAAAATGTAGCTTATGCTAGGGCTCTAAATAGTGAGCATCAGATGGAGTTAGTGGAACAAATTGGGGAAGAGTTGAGCAGTGGTGAGTACCGTTTGTTGATTGTTGATTCTATCATGGCTAACTTTAGAGTTGACTATTGCGGTCGTGGGGAACTTAATGAACGTCAGCAGAAACTAAATCAGCACTTATTCAAATTAAACCGATTAGCGGAAGAATTTAATGTCGCCGTGTTCATGACTAACCAGGTTCAATCCGATCCCGGTGCCTCAGCATTATTTGCCTCGGCAGATGGCCGAAAGCCTGTTGGTGGCCATGTCCTCGCTCATGCATCAGCGACACGAGTGTTGTTAAGAAAGGGACGTGGAGAAGAGAGAGTTGCCAAACTACAGGATTCTCCAGACCTGCCGGAAAGAGAGTGTGTATATGTAATCAGTGAAAAGGGGATAGCTGATACGAATGATTAGCGTAATAACCAGTATAGGATTATTTCGTAACTTGCTACCCCATATTCATTAGCTCCAACATGAAAACTTGTAATTTACTCGGAAGCATACTTATATTTTAATTACCTAACTACTTCTAGATGACACTAAACGAAAGCATTAGTAATAATCACTGTAGTCAAACCTTTCCGGCATAATCAATGGAGCTAAAATAACCCAGATATACAAACCATACGAAAACCATGCACTGTTGAGCTTAACTCTTGTGTAGAAATATGTTCTTCCCACTGGTATGAAATCCCCTACATCATCTTGGGTGATGTTTACTGTCAATAATATTGCAATCCATTGAGTGGCAAGAAAGAAAATCAGGTGGAATAATGAGTAGTTGTATTTCGTGCCCAGTATTTCGTCGTCTTCATTAACTTGGAATCCTTCCTCTGGAATGCTTGACCCCAACCAGCTTGTGTCGTAAAGAGCACTTTCTGGTAGCGAACCTTCCTCTACAGCCTGTTTAATTGCTTCATATCTCAGTTGATTTCTACTCTGTACGCCTACCCCTTCGTATTCAATATCATCAGATAGACTTATGGAATTATTGTTGAATGATCCTTGAAAAGCTCTGTTCGCCGCTGCCCTCGTCGTTGTATAAGCAATCGCTATGAAAGTAAAAATAGATCCCATTATTGTACTTGCATTCCGAGTTCCACTTGATCGAACCAATGGATTGCACTGTTTGTCATCAGGTTCAGAGGCCATAGCACTCATAACCAGATAAGTGCAATAAATGCAAACCATACTACTCTGTGCAAGACCACATCTTGGGTTGGCTAATTGGACTTTAGGATGTATTGATAATATTGTTACTATCAATGAGAACATCACATTTAAGGAAGCTGCTATTTGATTCATCGCACAATCCTTACGACAAAACACCACATACATGATTATCGTCATTGCAAGGGCCCCGGTATACATCAAACTTGAGCCAATAACTAGAAATCGTTTCCAGAAAATTGAGTTTTCATCGTCTTCTTCAATATGATATATACAAGTTTCGGCCCATTCGTGTGCAAAGTCAACTAACAGAATCAATCCCACAATGATAAACACAGCTCCTGCAGGGACAGAAATCCACTTTGAGAAAAATATGTAGAAACCATCAGGAATGAAATAAGCCAATGCCACAAAAGCCAAATATAATAAAAGTTTCAAACTCCACCATGAATTTTGTAAACTAGCTCTTATATCTTTCGTAGATTTCACTCCAAGAAGTGTAATACCTAAGAACACATGTAGGAGTCCTAGGGCAAAATTCAGTCTGTGAACCGTGAAAAACTTACATTCGCCATCACCACATTTTTCACCTAGCCATGGTATCGATACCTTCGAAGACATGGAAATCCAGGATATGATCGAATTTATAAGTAGCAGTATTGCGTATAGTAGTCTTGTACCGAGCGAAGATGAGCCTACCGCAGACATGGATTTAGATACGAGGTTGGAGCAACAGCCTCCAAGGCATGATGCTATGAATGAAGTTCCTAAACTTATCGGAAGTGATACAATAGCTCCCATCTCAAATTAATTTGTTGAGTTATGGTTTTCTGAGAAGGTTATTCTGTCATAGATATGGTTATTTAGTTTTCCTTGAATATTAATTAAATTGAGTAACTACGCTAGACAAAAAGTAATACGTAATTAAGTTAAAGATATAGAAAAGTAATTAATATAAAAACTTTTAAAAGTAGCGATCTTAGTCTCATTTTATAAAAATAAAAAAAAATCCTTCGGTGATAATAATATCTCTGTTACTAAAATTGTCCCTTCAGTCCTTATCTTTCTTCTTTTCCACTCAGATAAATTGATCTAAAGAGTATAGGGAAGAATCTTCATCATTATTGTCAAACAACTCCTCAATGTTTTCAAGTGGATCAGGAAAAAGTGATATCATGTTTGGTAATGTGTCTGTATCTGTATCTGGCTCCGGTTCGGAGTAATTGAGAGGAAGAACGTATGATTTCCAGGTGTAGTCGTGAAAGCGCTCACGTTCCTCTTGTAAACCAAAAAAACCTTTTCTATCAATTCCTAACATCATGTAGAGAAAATGATCGGTTAAAGTAACTTCTTCCTTTAAGTTCTGGTATTCCAATTCTTTTTCATATACTGGTCTTGTATTGTTTATCTCAGAATCAATCATTCTTGTAAGAATTAAATCATCGTCGTTATCATCAATTCTGTTTTCGTAAAACGAGGTTTTAAAAAAGGGAGAACAGTCAGAAGAGGGTTTACCCTGATGTTCGTCCTGAGAGTAGTTGAAATGATCGTCAGATAAGGATTCCATTAATTCTCTGATTCTAATGTCTGGTGCAGTCTCTGTATTGCCTAAGATGGGTGTTGGTGGCGTTTTGTAATGAACAATTGGGCCAAGGACACCATTATCATGATATCGTGAATTGTATCTATTCGCCAAATCTTTTTTTCTGATATATGCAATAATGTCTGCATCATCCTTGTCAATCTGTGAATCTGGTATTATTTTCGATATGTTCCTATCTTTTCGAATGAATCTGAAAGTTTTCGAGACTGCAGTGTTCAAATCATTTAACGAGATAATCCCATCATTAATAATAGTACCCAATAATTTACTGGTCCCAGTAATAGAAAAAGATGCGTTTTCTTGTTGTGAGCTTCTGATAGTCATCGCTCCTTTGAACAGCACACAATTTGGCAAAGTAGGAAGATTTTTGATGTAAAAATTAATGAATACACCAATACTACTTCCAATATAAATACTAAGCAACCTTTATATGCCATTTCAGAATGTTTCCACTAAGAAACACTCTTGGTTTTGGTTAAGTCGTTTTGTGTCTTATTGAAATGTTTCTCTATCATTAACATGCACACAACAATAATAGAAAAACCTTGTACAATTGAACGTAAAAACTTTCTATAGCGTTTATTTTTCTAGGACATTGCTGGAAGTCATCAAATCGCTGATATAGCTCTGTAAATACTTGTTTTCTGTTTCGAGTTGACCACATAGGTTCTTTTGCTCTAAAGTTTTATTCCAAAGAAGATCCAAAGTGTCTCTAAGTAACTTTGTTTCTGTGAAAAGTTTTTCCTCTGATTGTTGATGAGTTTGCCCTTTCATTTGGTCAAAATCAGTTGAGGAGCCACTGATTGATATTTCGGCACTGTTTTCGTGTCTGTTATCGTTCATAACTAAGAATTCTTGATATGGAGAGAAAGCCCAGAAGATCTAGCTTGTACTGGATTGGAAATATAATTTACGTAGTATTGTTAAAGGTAAAAATAGCGCGAGAGGAGTTTTGCCTTTACTTAAAGGACTATTCATTATCGTAATTTTTCAATAACTTTCCAAAGCCAATTCATTTCCAATATTAGCAAAAAATATGGTCTCTAGCGGGATCGAACCGCTGATCCCCGCGTTATTAGCACGGTGCCTTAACCAACTGGGCCAAGAGACCTATATTTTTCCAAAAAAAATAAAACGTGTCATACTTAAACAATCATAATTCAAAAATATCTTGCATTGATAGTAATATAATAAACAATGAAATTGCATAATGGAAGTTTCAGGCTGATAATATTAGCATTCAAAATATATAGTACACTTTCGTGCGGCACCACTTCGTTTATTTTAGTTAAATAGAAAGAGAACTTGCTTTGGAAACTAATTATCTTATTATCCTGGAAACTCTTCCACATAGGGTTGCTTCTTATTATTGACTAAAAGATATCAGATACTCAAAATATTGTTGTAGATAGTTAGGAGTATGAACCTTTTATTTCAAAACATGATTAACTGAGTTGCTTTCTAAGTTTGGCCCCCTTTTACTTCGTTTAGGATCTTTTATGAATTCGACAATATAAAAAATACAACAGAAAGAATCAAGTTTCTCATATCCTTGAGTATTTGATTAGTTGTCATTGGGTAACAAACGTTCAATAAATCTTTTGTCATCAAACATTTTAAAGCAGAATGGTTATTGTCATCAAGTACCCTTAATATGCACTAATTTATATTTAATAGTACAACAATCGGCAAGGTTTCAATACAGCTATTGACAAAAATAGAATTCATGAGAATCAGACTCTTTATTAAAAGTTTGTTTCTAGTAATGTTAACTGCTAATCAAAACTTGGTGTCCTTCATACTATCTACGAAGTTCAAAAGCAAGAGGCAGAACACGGTAGAACAATGCCTATGAAGTCATAGGTCTCATAATACATCTTTCAAGCAAGTTGGAAGCATTTCAGCTCCTTACCAAGTACTCTTCCGTAGGATCTTACATTGGTTTTTGATAGAAAAAAAATTAAGGTAATGAAACTTTTGGAAAAATTCCTCTACTAATATCGGCAAGCATTTTTTTTTTTTTTCAGTTTTCTTCGAAATATTTCTCATTAATTTACCAAGCTCATCGGTTTCCAGAAAATTCATCATATAAAAACTAAACTACGTTCAATACAAAATAGATATTTAGATATTTAATCCACAAAGCCGGATATTTGGTACAGACGTTGTTTTTTGATTTTGAAGAGCTAGCCTTTTGATTAAAAGCCAGGGGGACACCTCTCATTTTACACAAACCCAAACGATCTATAGATGTCAATACCGAGTCAAGAGGCAGTTGCCAAAGCAGTTGAGCTGAAAGGTCAAGGCAATGCATTCATAAAAAAGCAGGATTACCAAAATGCGATCGAAAAATATAATGAAGCTATAGAGCTAGATGAAACTGTTTCCATTTACTATTCAAACAGAGCATTAGCCCACCTGAAGCTTGACAATTTCCTAAGTGCAGTAAATGACTGTGATTCAGCTCTCAAACTTGATTCAAAAAATATCAAAGCCTATCATAGACGAGGCCTCTCTTATATTGGTCTATTAGAGTTTAGAAAGGCCAAAAAAGATTTGAATGTTGCACTTAAGGCAGTTCCCAATGATGCCACTGCTAAAAGGGCATTAGAAATGTGTGAAAAATTTTTGATGGAAGAAAGGTTCAAGAAAGCCATAGGAGGCGATGCAGATCTTAAGATCAATTTTTGTCGCACTGTAAAACTCAGTTCATTTGATGCTAATTCTGATTTAAACAAGTACGATGGTCCAGTCCTGGACTTTGAACAAACTGTTGATGATAAAGGGGAAATGAACGGTGCTCGAATTATAAACATGTCGCAAGAATTCATTTCAAAAATGGTTAAAGACGTGTTTCTGGTGGGGAAGAATATTCCTAAGAAATATGCGGCAGCAATCGTTTCACATGGTGAAAGACTTTTCCGCGAAGAACCGTCTGTCGTGGAGATCTCTAACAAAGAGACACCTGAAGTTAAAATATCAGTCTGTGGTGACACTCATGGGCAATTTTACGACGTTTTGAACATTTTCCATAAGTATGGACATGTTGGCAATAACCATACTTATGTTTTCAATGGTGATTTTGTTGATAGAGGTTCCTGGTCTTGTGAGGTTGCTCTTTTGTTTTATTCATTGAAGATCCTGTTTCCAAAAAATATATATTTGAATCGTGGCAACCATGAGAGTGACAACATGAATAAGATCTATGGTTTTGAGGATGAATGTAAATATAAATACTCTCGGCGTATTTTTGAAATGTTTTCTCAAAGTTTCAACAGCTTACCCTTAGTCACGGTAATAAACGGAAATTATTTGGTAATGCATGGCGGTTTACCAAGTGACGCTGATGTTACTGTGGAAGATTTCAAAAATATTGATAGATTCAAACAACCCCCAAGAGATGGTCCATTCATGGAGCTTTTATGGTCGGACCCTCAGGAAGCGCAGGGTTTGGGCCCATCTCAACGTGGTCTCGGATTTGCTTTTGGTCCCGATATCACTGAGAAGTTTCTTCAGAAAAACAACCTTCGTAAAATTTTCAGATCGCATGAGGTGAGAATGGGAGGTGTTCAATTCGAACACAAAAATAGGCTAGTTACAGTTTTTAGTGCACCAAACTACTGTGACTCACAGGGTAATTTGGGTGGTATTATTCATATTTTACCTGGACAAGGCGTGCTTTCAAAGAACGGTAACGACGATGAGGATCTAATTATTGATACTTTTGAAGCTGTAGAACACCCTAATGTGAAGCCAATGGCGTATTCTAATGGGGGCTTGGGATTTTAAATATATGCATCGGCCCCCAAATAAGGGTTTATTTAGTAAATAATGCAAAGCTGTATTTAATCTTTGGTTCAAGAATTACAAAACGTAAAGGCACCGTCGGTGGATTCATACACTAATCTCTAGAATACAATTCAAGATTCAAAAAACACTCACGGTGGGGGTCGAACCCACAATCTTCTGATTAGAAGTCAGACGCGTTGCCATTACGCCACGCGAGCAATTTATTTATAATGTTTTGTTGTGAAGTAAAGCTAACAAGCCAACTCACAACAGTCACGAGGCTAGTCGTTTACAGCCGCTGAAGAATAGATGCCGT